>OZ030024.1:57455200-57625200 GCA_964023405.1 Apodemus agrarius | reverse complement strand
ATTCTACATCCAATCTACAAAACTCCTACCTTTAAAATCCATGCAGAAGCATCCATGGCTCCAGTTCTAGACTAAGCCACCAGCTCTCACTGACTAACTATTATGGTTATGCCTCCAATTGGCTTCACGAGTGTCTTATTCCTAACAGTCACCCAAGAGACCTTTTCAAAGTAGGTTGTTCCATCATCCCACTGCCCAACCCTCTGTGATGTTGCCTAAGAGGATCCTGATTTACCCCATGGGGCATGACCCACACCATGTCAGAGATTTTCATACTGGGTAGCTATCTAGGGTTTTGAGTAATTTAATTCCATTTCTGGTTCCAGAAATGGCATCCTAGGTCTTGAGGGCAAGGAGGGCATCTGACTATATAGTGTTAATGCTGGAGTTGGAGGTCTTGGCCTCTTTCTGCCAAGGAACAGCTGGTTGACTGAGGAGTCTATTGTCCCCGTCTAAGCCCTGAACATGAAGGAGAGAAAGGATAGGTTTTAGGCTGGGACTTCATGGACTCATAAGCTCCAAAAATGTTTGGTGAAGCATAATCTGTTTGGCAGAGACTATAGACATCCTGCTTTATCAAGGAGATGACAACCCTGACTCATGTGCCCATTTTAAGTTGCTACCATTTTTTGATCTTGTTGACTTGAGTCAATCCACCGACCTCTTTCATAGTCAGAGGCAACAGAGGTCGAGGCAAACTCCTGTACCTACTGCCTTCTCTGTTAAGGTATTAATTTTCCTGTCAAGCTCACAGAGTTGTAAATAGTCTTCTCATTGGCTATAGCGCAATAGTATTTTGAATGGATGTGGATGATTTCTTGGGATCCCCCTGCCTGGCTGTCTATGTTAGTAGCGAGAGTTAATTTGATGTCTCTGGGTCCATTGCCCCTGGGTTCTTGTTCATGGTTCACTTGGAATGCACGGGGCCTAAAGGTTGATCATGCTGCTATACTCTCAGCACATCATCACAGACACCCTGCTCCTACCACACACCTTTGATTTATACCAGAATACCTGGTTTGCAGAGTTGGTAGCAATGTACATGGTGACAGCAGATTCTTGATTTTTCTAGTTCAAGCCTCCTATGAGGAAAACATTCCTGACCCAATCTACGGTGCCATATTGGACATATTAGAGCTGTAAGACCGGTCATTTATAGAAGCACGACCCTGATCTCCCTGGAGGGTGTGTACCATAGAGTAGGACTGCATGGGGGTTCATGCTTCCTTCTAGCCTGGCCAGCACTAGGAAAGGCACTGGAGTCTGACTGCCTGTGCTTGCCTCCACAGCTTCTGTGGAGCTCTGTATGTGTATGCTCTTGCACTCAGGTGCACACAAGTTATATAAGTGTAAGTGGAGATCAGAGGTAGATATGGGCTGTCTTCTTCAATTGCCCTTCCTTCTGCCTATTTTTAATAGAAGGTTGAGATGGAAATTGCTACCATCCTGGACCGTGTTCCTCAAACTGTAAGTCAAAACAAACCTTTACTTTGAGGCACCCTTGTCAGGTGTTTTGCTATAGCAGCTAGTAACTAATACATACATACAATTCGGGAATGGTGCCATATGGCTACAACTCTAGCCCTTGGGGGTGGAAACAAAAGGATCAGGAGCCCAAGGTTATTCTTGGCTACACACTGAGGCCCTCTGGGCTATATCAGATCCTATCTCAAAAAAAAAAAAAGATAAATAAATAAAATGAACAGGGCATGCACTAGATGATCAATGGACATCTGTGGACTAGTTGTTAGTGTATTATATGCTTTTAACAGCCTCTGATTTTGTTTCATTGATCAATCATAAGAGAGGAGACCTAAGGCAATGGGGTAAATAGACTCTAAAATATCAAACTTCCAAAGAAGGTTAAGGATTGTCTTTAGCTAAGTGGTCAAGTGAATGTGGTATGCGAGCAAACTGTAGGGTGTTGAATATCTACTGTAGAAATGCAGTGGGAGGGACTTAACCAAGGCTTGCTCATCAAGAACATTGGGGATAGAGCACAATACTCACATTATATGAAAACTATACAGACCACAAAGAGAAGAGTGGTCATGAGTGGAAGATACTGTGAAAAGGGACAAGGACCAGCATCTTGTAGACCCTGACACAATTAAGAGCTGCTGGAGTCGGGATCAAGTGGCAATAAAACAGAAAGGCAAGGAGTAGAGAGATGTTCAGCAGGTAAGAGTGCTTTTTTTAGTTGGAAGACTTTCAATGACTACTTCTATTTCTTTAGGGGTTATGGGACTGTTTAGATGATCTAATTGATCCTGACTTAATTTTTGGTATTTGGTATCTGTCTAGGCAATTGTCCATTTCATCCAGATTTACCAATTGTATGGAGTATAGGTTTTTATAGTAGGAACTGACGATTTTCTGAATTTCCACTGTTTCTGTTGTTATATCTCCCTTTTCATTTCTAATTTTGTTAATTTTGATACTGTCTCTGTGCCCTCTGATTAGTCTTGCTAAGGGTTTAACTATCTTGTCGATGTTTTCAAAGAACCAGTTCCTGGTTTTGTCGATTTGTTGTATGGTTCTCTTTGGTTCTACTTGATTGATTTCAGCCCTGAGTTTGATGATTTCCTGTCTTCTACTCCTCTTGGATGCATTAGCTTCTTTTTGTTCCAGGGCTTTCAGGTGCATCATTAAGCTGCTAGTGTATGCTCTCTCCAGTTTCTTTTTGGAGGCACTCAGGGCTATGAGTTTTCCTCTTAGCACTGCCTTCATTGTGTCCCATAGATTTGGTTGTGTTGTGCCTTCATTTTCATAAAATTCTAAAAGGTCTTTGATTTCTTTCTTTCTTTCTTCCTTGAACAAGGTATCATTGAGTATTGTTCAGCTTCCATGTGTATGTGGGCTTTCTGTGTTGTTTTTGTTGCTATAGAAGACCACTATTACTCCATAGTGATGTGGTAGGAGGCATGGGATTAGTTCCAGCTTCTTATAGTGTTGAGGTCTGTCTTTGACCAATTATATGGTCGATTTTGGAGAAGGTACCATGGGGTGCTGACAAAAAGGTATATTCTTTTGCTTTAGGATGAAATGTTCTCTCTCTCTATATATATATCTGTTAATTCCAATTGAACCAAAGCTTCAATTAGTTTTACTGTGTCCCTGTTTAGTTTCTGTTTTCCTGATCTGTCCTTTGAGGAGAATGGAATGTTGAAGTCACCCATAATTATTGTGTTAGGTGCAATGTGTGCTTTGAGCTTTAGTAAAGTTTCTTTTATGAATGAGCGTGCCCTTGCATTTGGAGCATAGATGTGCAGAATTGAGAGTTCTTCTTGGTGGATTTTCTTTTGACCAGTAAGAAGTGACCTTCTGTGCCTCTTTTGATGATTTTAGGTTGAAAGTCAATTTTATCTGATACTAGAATGATTACTCTGGCTTGTTTCCTGAGATCATTTGCTTATAAAATTGTTTTCTAGCCTTTTACTCTGAGGTAGTGTTTGTCTTTGACACTGAGGTGTGTTTCCTGTATGCAGCAAAATGCAGGGTCCTGTTTAAGTATCCAGTCTGTTAGCCTATGCATTTTTAATGGGGGATTGAGTCCATTGATGTTAAGAGATATTAAGTAATAGTAATTATTATTTCCTGTTATTTTTATGTTTGAGTGATTATCTTCTTTTGGGTTTGAATGAAGAAGGTTACTATCTTGCTTTTTCCAGGGTGTAGTCTCCCTCCTTCTATTGGTGTTTTCCACCTATTATCCTTTGTAGGGCTGGGTTTATGGAAAGATATTGTGTAAATTTGGTTTTATCATGGAATATCATGGTTTCTCCATCTATGGTGATTGAGAGTTTTGCTGGGTATAGTAGTCTTCGCTGGCATTTGTGTTCTTTTAGAGTCTGCATGAGAACTGCCCAGGATCTTCTAGCTTTCATGGTCTCTGGTGAGAAGACTGGTGCAATTCTGATAGGTCTTCCTTTATATGTTACTTGGCCTTTTTCTCTTACCGCCTTTAATATTCTTTGTTTAGTACATTTGGGGTTTTGGTTATTAGGTGACAGGAGGTATTTCTGTTCTGGTCCAGTCTGTTTGGAGTTCTGAAGGCTTCTTGCATGTTCATGGGCATTTCTCTCGTTAGGTTAGGGAATTTTGTTGAAGATACTTGCTGGCCTTTCAACTTGTAAATCTTCACTCTCATCTATACCTATAATCCTTAGGTTCGGTCTTTTCATTGTGTCCTCGAATTCCTGGATGTTTTGGGTTATAAGCATTTTGTGTTTTGCATTTTCTTTGATTGCTGAGTCAATGCTTTCTATGGTATCTTCAGCATTTGAGATTCTTTCTTCTATCTCTTGTATTCTGTTGCTGATATGTGCATCTATGATCCCCTGATTTCTTCCCAAGGTCTTCTATCTCCAAAGTTGTCTCCTTGTGTGATTTCTTAGTTGTTTCTACTTCTGTTTTTAGATCCTGAATGGTTTTGCTCAGTTCCTTCACTTGTTTGTTCATGTTTTCCTGCAATTATTTAAGAGATTTTTTGTTTCCTCTTTCATGGATTCTGCCTGTTGACCCAAGTTCTCCTGTATTTTTTAGAGTGATTTTTGCATTTCCACTTTATTGACTTCTATCTGTTGACCCATATTCTCTTGAATTTCTTGAAATGATTTTTGTGTTTCCTTTGTAAGGGATTCTACCTTCTGATTCATGTTCTCCTGTATTTCTTTAAGAGATTTATTTATGTCCTTCTTGTTATCCTAATAGCATCATCATATGTGATTTTTAAATCCAGATCTTGTTTTTCTGGTGTGTTGGGGGTATCCAGGACTTGCTATTGTCATTGTTGTCACTGGCTGGTGCTTGAACCTCCTGTGAACCTGTACAGCTATTTCCGCACCTCTGGATAACTGGGTTTCCCCTGGCACAGATTGGTGATGGGCTGCCCTACTCTTGGGTGCTGTTGGAGCCCTGGTGTGTCTTGCCCCAAGCAATGTTATACTTGGGTTGTCTCTGTGTACCTGGGGTTGCTTGTCTGGTCAGTCCAGGAGGGAAGATGGCAGAGGCTGCGGGGACACCTTCCAAGTTCCAGTCACTTTGCAGGGCAAACAGTCTCTGACAGGGATGACACAGACGACCTGCAGAGTTGCCCAGGCCTTGGGCACAGGCAGAAGCCAGGTGGGCTGTGTCCTGAGCGATGTTGTACTTGGGATATCGCTCTGAACCTGGTGTTGCCTGTCGGGTCCATCCAGGAGCCAAGATGGTAGAGGCTGGACTCCTTGTTTCTCAAACCGACACTAACCTTCCTTCTTGATCTCCACCACTCCTGCTATGCAGAGAGATGGCCCAGACCTGGACTCCTGCTGCCCATGCCAATCAGTAGCCAATCTGAAGTTTCAATACAGAAATTTAAGCTTCAGATACAGTTTTCTGGATGCTTCTTTGTTACAAAAGCACAACTGTTTATTGCGTACCTAAAACCTCTTGTTCTTTTATTCTCTAAGAGTGATTCAGAGCAAACTCTACTGACTTTAGTCAGTATTCATGACAAAAGTTCCTGGTTATCCTAACTCTCGGGTTGATTTTCATCCCTGACATGTTCCTTCACCCCAGGAAACTGACAGCCCTTTTTATCCAAATAAACCTGCTAACCAGGTAAAAACTCAAAAGGAGAGACAAAGACGACAGGAGCCATTGACATCCTGGCTGAACAGTTCTCCAGACACTTACCTGAAACTGGTTAATAAAAGGTGCAATGTTTAGCCCAAGAGTGTGTTCTGTCCCTTGAACTGCACTCTCTTCTACCAGCGTCTGGGACTCCACAAGCATCCCAAACATCAGCACATACTGGGGGAAAATCTTGCCTCCAGACTGCAATAAACATCTGAAAAGGGGTAAATATTTGTAAAAGCCTTAGATATAAGCAAGCATCGTGAATTAATGAAGTATAGATGGTACGTAGACTGGTGGACCTTATCACTATTGACTAGTAGCTCAGAATTTAAACCACTAGAAATAGTTGCCCAAGAAGTCATATTTGGATGTTTAACTCAGGAGACAGACTAAGGTAAATTCTTAATTAACAGGCCACAATCATTAATGGTGAACCATCCTTCCATGGAAATCAAAATGCTCCAAAATCCAACACTTTTTGAACACTCATACAATAAATGTTCCATATATGACTTTATGAATAGGTTTCCATAAAAACAAGTACACTGAAAATACTGCAAGGCTGCTTTATGACATATGTAAGGTGTTGTGGATGGGCCTGGTGCTGTTCTTGTGAACCAATCCCCTAATGAATAAAGGAGCCAATGATTGGGCGAGCAGGAGGGACTTCCAGGTTGGATGGAGGAAGAGAAGAGGCAGGAGAAAGTGAGGTCTTTTTGGAACTGGGATAGCCTGAGAGCAAGAGATAACTGCTAGTTTCCCTTTATCATGGTGGATCCATCAGGATTCGCCACCCAGAGGAACCAGATTTAATAGGGCTTACAAGATAAGGTTTTAGTTGTTGCACCCAGAGATTGAGTCACCATTGTTTTTGAGTTAAGTTTGTGTGGTGTTTTTCTTGTGGAGATTTGACTAGGTTCCAGAGAGAAAGGTACAGCAAAGTGTGGGTTCTCCAACTGTGCTCCAGAAAGGCTGCAGGGGATTTGAAGCACCCATGGGAACCTAGCAAGCTGGGTGGAGACATTGTGGAGTTCTGAGTTAGTCTCCACGAGATAAAAACAGGTCAGCCATTGCCTGCCAGTGCATGGCCAGCCACATTGCCAGGGCAGAGAGGTGTCAGGGCAGAAAGCTGCTGGCACAAGTGTGGACATGTGCCGGTTCCTTTTTAAATATTTCCTGCAACAATAAGGTACATATGAAATACGAATGAATAATATGTATACACATAAGATTCTTCCACAAGCTATCACTATGTGTATGTAATCAGCTACAACACTGCTGGTCCCAAGTATTTCATGCAAGGTAAAAGTCTAACTGGGAAAAAGGTCTCATAGCATCATCACTAGGAATGGCTAAGTGCACAAGTGTATAAGGTGTGTGGTAATTTCCCTGAACTATTCTGTAACTTTTCTGAACTTCTGAAATGATTCACTTTCTATTAAGGATTAAACCCTGCAAATGCAAATATATATGTAAACAAATAGTCTAGGAAGGAAAGCAAGACAAAAGCTAACAGAAGCCTCTCTCTCACAAGTGCACTTACTGCAGCCACACTTCCCTTGCCCTCTCGCTCCCTTTGGTCCACAGGAACATATTAACAGTACAGCTATGGCTATAAAAAGCACTTCAAGTAGGCTGTCCCTGGACAGAGAATTTCGAGCAGAAGACAAGTGTCTGGTGGGAAGCCGGCACTCCCTACATGTGGGGACCAGGTGCTTCTGTAGCAAGGACTACATTGGAGGCCATGCCAAGGCAGAATTGGTTCCCATATGAGGGACAGGCACTAAAACTACCATGGAATACTGTTTTTCATACTGAGCCGTAAAAGGAAGCAGAAATAGAAGACAGAGTAAGGTCTGTAAAACCAAGTGAAACTATCCCTTATCAGACAGCAGGTCTTTTGGGTATCTCCTACGTGAATTTCCAGAACAGGGACTACAGAGAGGTGGATACTGTGTCACCTTGAATATCTTTCACACTAAACTTTAAACGTAAGTTACACAGACTAGCCATCTACCAGTTTGTACATATCTAAAAATAATATGCATAGATGTTTACATTTTTGCTACATGCCTTCCCTAAATAGATCATTAAGCCTTAGAGGCTGGGGAAACAATTCAGTGGATAAGTCATTAGCAGTCCAAATGGGAAGACCAGAGCTTAGATCCACATCACCAAGGTAAAAGAGCAGCCTGCCTGTAATCCGGATCCTTACTGGGGGGTAGAGGTGGGGGGGGATACTCATGGCAACTCCAAAACCTAGGCTCCCAAATCAGGAAGCTGTGTGTTTAGTGAGGGGAAACAAGGAAGACGCTCACCACTCACAGAAACAGAACAGCAAGAACAAGGCACGGCAGAACTGAGTCGGGGCGGCATCCAGTCCTGGGCTGTCCAGGTCCACAGCACTCACTCTAGGCTTGCACGGCCTTGTGCTTACAAGTGAGTAAGAGGACCGAGCCTGATTCACATCCATGGCTTATGCCCACCAGGCTGACCCTCGTTCATCTAAGAGGTGGCTGTGACTTGCTCATCCTGTGCTGGTCCTAACAATTTGTTTGAGTTCAAGGGAAAGTCAGCAGCCAATCTCAATTAGTGAAATTACTTATCTCTTCATAGGGTGGCACAAGTTTCAACAAAACCATTACTATTAGCTAATGAGCTGTTATGAAATTAGCCTATTTACTTGTTAATTTTCTGCCAATTTACCTTCACTTTCCAAAATGTGAAGCTCAAGAAAAGTTCCAAGAATGGTTAGAGTGCACCTTAACTTGTTATTTCACCATTATTAAATGGGTCACTTACCAGGCACTGACGTCATGCTAGGTTTCTCCTTGTAGGATGAGGGATACCAGGGCAAGCTCGCCAACACTGAACCACATCTCCACCCCATAAACTGTCTGCCTTACACCCAAACAAGTGCTTTCTCTCCAGTCAATTCTCACACTACCTACCTGTATCACACCGGTTAAAGGGCTCAGTCCCATGTGCCTGCCCCTCTTCAGACACCAATCCTAGACCCCTAGTGTCTGGTGTACTGCAACCACTAATACACATGTGGCATTCAAACTACTCCCTTTTTGAAGGAAGTATCTGATACAAATACATACATGCAGGCAAAGCATACTTAAAATAAATAAATCTTTAAAAAAGAATTTATAGATAAATAAACTCATGGAGAAGAGAGGTGGCCTAACAAGCCATGCCTAAGGCAATGATTTATACTAACACTAGGCTTGATCTTGGTTTGCTGTTGTTCTGTTGTTTTTAGCACAAAGCTCTTTAACATAGGAGTCTTCTCATAATCAAAAGAACGTTAAGGGTACCTTCTGTATACCGAGGCCATCTCAGGATCTAGGGACTCCTAGACTCTCCAGTTTGTTCTCCGGAAATAAGGGCCTTTCTGTCAGATTCCACTGCCTCGCCTCAACGCCAGCCTGAGTTATCATGAATACCCAGTGCTGCCACACATAATGAACACAGCCCATGGAAATTCCCAAGGATGGAGCTGAGAGCTTCTGTCACTCAGCGTGTGCAGGCCCCTGGACAGTATGTCCGGAAAGACCGTGGACACGCTGCATCCTTCCATGGGCCTTGCCCTATGCAGCTTTCCTGGCTCCTCATCTGTATCCTCTATAACAAACATGTTCCTATATCCTGCAAGCTGCTATAAGACATTCACCCCAATCTGAAGAGGGCTTTATCCACCGAGGGACCCTTCAGTCTCTATCTGGCAGGTAGAAGTATAGATGACAACTGTATATGCATCTGGGTTTGAAGTGGTGGCTCTCCTACAGGTTCTACCTCTACCTCCAGTTAGCAGGACCAGAACTGACTTGAATTAAAGAACAGCAGCTGGTGTCTGGAGAACTAACCAGCTGTAAGCCCCTGTATAGCTATCACCCGAGTACTGCAGCAAAGGTGGGTTAGAGGAAGAAACAGCTCTTTAATGGAAAGGGGCCCTCGGAGACCCAGTCTTGAGGCACATTACTCTCCCTTCCCTGTGTTGATGTGTTCACCCACTCTGGAAAGAATGTGAACTTTCCAGTCAGAGCTTTTGTGAAGACTCATTTATTTATTGGCGACTCAGTTTCAAGAAAGATCAGAAATTGTCAATCACAGGCAACCTCCAGCCTTTACCCCACACCTGCCTAGAGGGCCTCCCTTGCAGAACAAACCCTGATGTCAAGGTATGGTTAGACAGTAAAACATTCGCCTTACCCCTTTGACTGACAGAATTTGAAAACAAAAACAAAAACAAAGAAACAACAATAAACCTAAGAGTAACTTGAACCCAAACTCCCCCCACACTTCTGTCTTTTGTTTACCTGGATATTGCGGCCTTTTCCATTATCTCCTGCTGGATAAGCCCAGATGGCTCGATGACATCTAATATAATTATGCTCCACAGTTTGTCTGATTTGGGCCTCTGCAACACAGCAGCTTCATCCTCTATATGTCGCAGCCAAAACTCAAGTGTTTCCTTAGGGAAGTGATTGGCTTCAGATATGAGGTCCAAAGCAATACAATGCTGGTCTTTCTCCACCGAACTGTAGGGCTTAACCTGACCAAGTGTTCCAGCAAGTATAGGCAAAAGAGAGAAGCCTTCAGACACATCCAGCACATAGAGAGGGTCAGAGGGACAGGGTGCAGCATTGTTCTGTCCACTCCCAGAGTTCGTCTCCATGTCCTGACAGTGAGTGTCGGTGGGCTGACACCGAGGCTCTGGGGCCAGAGAAGACAAGACCTTCCTCATTGCCGTCTTAAAGCCTTCATGATACGGAATGTTATTAAGCAGAGCAATCTCTGTGGTCTCTAACACACAGGTCTGCTCCAGAGCTTCTGGTCTACTGGTCTGAAGGTTAGCCAAAGCACTACAGAGTTCAGCCTCATTTCCTAGAGAGAGCAAGTCTTTACTCTTGGTAAAACTTTTTAAAACTTCCATCTCATGTTCCAAATGCAGGATACTGATCCCCTGGATTCTTAGGTAACAATCGTGACAAGATGCCTCCATTGTCACTCGGTCGCCAGGCTGAATGCAGTAGTCTTCATTTGTAAGAAAGGAAAGGAGAAAAATATATATACATATACACATACACATAAACATACATACATCCTGATTGTCTTAATTAGGATTTCTATTACTGTAATAAATACTGTAATCAAAAGCACACTGGGGAAGAAAGGGTTTCTTTGGCTCATCATTAAAAGAAGACAGGGCAGAAACCTGGAAGCAGGAGATGAAGCAGAGGCCATGGAGGGGGCTGCTTACTGGCTTCCCTTCCCTCCTCTCCTCTGCCCTCCCCTCCCTTCCTGCCCCTTCCCTTTCTTCCTTCCTTTCTTTTATTCTGGAGCCAGGTTCTTTGTGTAGTCCTGGCTAACTCTGTAGAACAGGTTCGTTACAAACTCACATAGGTATGCCTGCCTCTGACTCCTGAGTGCTGAAATTAAAGGCATACACGACCACCACCCAGTTCACCCTACTTTCATAGAAACTAGCACAACCACCCCAAGAGATGGCACCACCCACAATGGGCTGGGCCCTCCCCCATCAATTACTAACTATGAAAAATATTCTACAGGCTTACCTACAGTCCCAACTTACAAAGGCATTTTTTTAATTGAGGTTTCCTCCTCTTAGATGACTTTAGCTTATGTCACGTTTACATAAAACTACCCAGCACAACTGACCCCTTATTGACTAAAGCTGAGACTGGGAAATGCACGGTGCTGCTGTTCTTGGCAGTTATGCCATGGCACTGCCATCTCCAACATGCTGGGCTTCCTGCTGCAAGTGGCTGCACCTCAAACTTGCCATGGGCTGGAGATGGCCTGAAACTCCCTGTTCTCTTTCCTCTACATCCTAAGTGTTGGGATTACAGACATGCATTACAATGCCCAGCTTCATACTGTTTTAACCACAATCAGTGGAAGTGCTGCAAACTGAGGAATAAAGGAGGCTTTGTCTTAGGCAAAGACAGATGACATCAATATACTTTAATAAAGCCTCATTTTAGCTTAACTAGGCACTCTTTTCTCTAAAGGCAATTTCCAAAGGAACGAAAGCGCAGCACGATGGTATCCAATACTCCTCATGCATCTGGAAATTTGCATTTTTGGGACATCACGGTTTAAGGAAGACTAAGTCCTGCAGTGAGGACTATTCTGTGCTCCTCTGTGATGCTTCCCCCCCCCACCCCCGACAGGGTTTCTCTGTGTAACCCTGGCTGTCTTGGAACTTACTCTGTAGACCAGGCTGGCCTCGAACTCAGAAATCTGCCTGCCTCTGCCTCCCAAGTGCTGGGATTAAAGGCGTGCGCCACCACTGCCTGGCTGTCTTTGCCTATTTTTAATTGCTTGTCTTTTATTGGTAAATTATAAAAGTGTTCACCAGGAAGTCCTTTGTACTGTAATAGTAGCTTTGTAGCTCCAGAGGGAGCTAACTGGATAAAAAAGAGGTTTATTTAGTTCACAGTTTGGAAGGCTCAAGGACATGGTATACTTCCATCATTTAGAAAAGATTATTTGAAACTGGTTTCATCTCAATAAATAATGTGTAGACATTCAGTAGACAAGTCAATTCAAGTATGGTGAGACTGGGAAGCTGAGACAAAAAGGTCAATTGAGCCCATACCATCTGACTTACAACCTTAACTCCCTGTGTTCAATCTCTAGAGACCAAGTAAAGTAGAAGGAAACAGCTGTCCTGTGACCATATGCAAGCCATGGGATGAGTCCCCAAGAAACATCTCATACATATAAACAGACACACCCAAATATTATTAATTGGGGAAAAAAAGTTATTTTTAGGTTAAGCATTTAAAATGCTCTTTGTTTGAGAATTCTTTAAGAGATATTTAAATTACTATAAGAGAATGAAAGTAGGACAGGCAGCTGTTTCCTTCTGCTTTACTTGGTCTCTAGGGATTGAACACAGGGAGTTAAGGTCGTATGATAGTCATACCAGGCTGTTCTTGAACTCCCAGAGATTTGACTGTCTCCTGATACCTTGATATGCTGTGATTAACAGCATACAATACTGGGACTGGCTTTAATATCTGTTCTAAACACACATTTGTGATTCTAATTTAATTTCGAACAAAGAAATGTATAATTCTTAAATATTTAAGTAACACTTCTTTTACTGAAAACATCTCAAGAATAATTTTTTTTTTTCTTTTTGGTCACTGGCAGTTACTTGATTTTCTTTTTTCTTTTCTTTTTCTTTTTTTTTAATTCATTGACTGATTGACTGATTGTATGTGAGTACACTGTTGATCTCTTCAGACACACTACAAGAGAGGGCATCAGATCCCATTACAGATGGTTATGCGCTACTATCTGGTTGCTGGGAATTGAACTCAGGACCTCTAGAAGAGCAGTCATTGTTCTGAGCTACTGAGCCATCTCTCCAGCCTGACAGTAACTCAGTTAAAGCAACAAATTTTATCTGTTTGATTGGTTTGGTGGGGAAAGGTTTGGTTTAAAAGAATTTAAAAAGTTATTTATTTTATGTATATGAGTATGCCATTGCTCTCTTCAGACACACCAGAAGAGGGCATCAGATCCCATTACAGATGGTTGTGAGCCACCATGTGGTTCCTGTGACGTGAACTCAGGGCCTCTGGAAAAGCAGTCAGTGCTCTTAACCACTGAGCCATCTCTTCAGCCCCTTGAAAGAATTTTTTAAAAAGATTTATTTATTTATGCATTTTAGGAATGTAAACGGATATTTTGTCTGCATATTAGAAAAAGCCATTGGATCCCATGGGAGCATGGGTACAGACAGTTCTGAGCTACCCAGTAGGTACCACAAGTCCTCTAGAACAGCATCCAGTGGTCTTAAACAGATCTCTCCAGCCACTAATTTTTTTTTTTAATGACACAATACTTACCTTCAAGGGCCTGCACTGGATAGACAGCCTGTTCCCAGCAGGTTTCCTCACTAGGACTTGTGGATAAACTGTGTTCATCATCAAGCTGGAGAACAAACCAAACCATAATAGCATCCAGCACACCTTCGTTAATAGCAGGGACATTAAGAGAGTGTGGCTTCTTAGTTGCAAGACTTTTTAATTCCTGAAAAGAAACGTAAAAAGGATCAGAAAACAGAAGTCAGGAAAGTAGAAAGGAGCCAAAAGTTTTTGAATAAGAGGCCTTATAAACTGACTGCATTTCCCTCAATGTCACACCGCAGCCCAACTTCATAGTGCCCAGCCCTGCCCTGCAGTCAGGGAATCGATAGCAGAATATTGTGTGTCTACTAACCATGTAGCAGACTTACACACAATGAAGATAAAGTTAGGTCACCAGTGACAGAACTGAATGACAAAAGTATGCACGCACACACACACACAGAAAGTCAGCCAGAATGAGGCCTTTCAACAAGCCGCACAGTGAAAGGACACTGTTCTCCTTGGAAGTGTGATTCAGCCAGGAATTTTAAAACCAAAATCTTTTACAGGATGTGCAGTATAAGGAAAAGTTCAAATAAAAACTGTTACAATAAAAGAAGAGCTGTGGGCTGGAGAGATGGCTCAGTGGTTAAGAGCATTGACTGCTCTGCCAGAGGTCTTGAGTTCAATTCTCAGGAACCACACGGTGGTTCACAACCATCTGCAATGGGATCCGGGGCCCTCTTCTGGAGTGTCTGAAGACAGCTACAGTGTGCTCATAAATATAAAATAAATAAATCTAAAAAAAGAAAAAGACAAAAGAGCAGCTGTAAGGTACATAACAGCTGTATCCCATTACTTCTTGGAACGTCAGGTCCGGTCAGGAATGACCTTAAAACACAAGGCTGTACAGCAACTACAAAAGCGACCTGAAGACCACTGCAGACCACGCCCCAGAGAGAGCACGCTAAAGGGAAGCAAGTGCATTTTAAAATCTCATGCTAGAATAGCCTTCTTTCACAGTCTACACAAAAGGAGCACGGGAAACATGTGTACATGAATATTATTCTTTCTTCAAGACATTAGAAACAAGATTTTTAGTTAACAGTTCTCGGGCTCTTTGGGTTCCTTATGCATACATCTTATCTTCCACCAACACACACACACACACACACACACACACACACACACCACACACACACACACACACATACACACACGGTATAGAGGCTTGACTAGCAAGTACCAGGTTCTGGGTCCAATCCCTGGCATCCCCAAAACAGAAGACCTAAGTGCTCTCTGTGTCGGGAGTCCTTCAGCCCTTGGTGAAATGAAAGCTATTACCCTAACACAGTGGCTCTCAGCCTTCCCAATGATGAGACCCTCTCATACGTGGTGACCCCCAACCATAAAATCATCCTCACTGCTACCTTGTAACTGTAATTTGCTACTGTTATGAATCATAATACAAACATCTGTGTTTTCTGATGATTTTAGGTGACCTTTGAAAGGGTAATTTGACAACCAAGGGGTCTTGACCCACAGACTGAAAAATCACTGTCCTAACACCTTTTTTTAAAAATTTAGATGATTAGGTCTAGATTATTGTTCATTTCAAGGAAACAATTAACTTGAGAAGATAGGATATTAAAGATAAATATAAAGATCTAGGCTGGTGTGTTCATCCCTTTGTTTAAATACATAAGACCGTGGCAAAAATCTTCTAGTCTTTCACCTGAGGAGCTCACACCTTATCTCATTTCTGCTGTCATAGTGTATGCTCTTACAAAGCACAGCACACACTCCTAACAACCCTCAGCAGCATTCCCATTACACTGAAAAAGAATACTTTGGAGGGGGAATTTTAATCTGCTACTGATCATTTCATCATAAGACTGTAAAACCTCATGTACATTAATAAAGTAAGGCATAGCCAGGCAGCAGTGGTGGTGGTGCCTACCTCTGATCACAGCGCTCTGGAGGGAGAGGCAGGAGGATGACAGAGTTGGAGGCCAGCCTGGACTAAACAGTGAGTTCCAGAACAGCTGGGGCTACACAGAGAAACCATGACTGGAAAAAACAAACAAACAAAACAACAACAAAGATAAGACTCAAACATGTTCTTTTTACCTGAAGATTATTGAAATCAACTTTCATAATCTGAAAGCTCTCTGTCAAAGGCAGGTATCCTCCAGGGATTCCACTCATTTTTTCAGTTGTGTATGGTTCAACTGTTTCTTCGGTGTCTACAGAAGAATAGGCTGGGCTCTGAAATTTCACATTTGTTGGTAAATGTATACCGGCAATGTCCTTAGCACCAACCCTAGGAAGAGTTCAAAGAGAAGGTAAGTTGTAAGACAGGATTTTGAAATTATCAAATATCATTGTCTAATAGTTGAGAGAATATAAACATAAGAGTGAAATAAGACCTCAAGGCCACAGATTTCTTAAATACACACACACACACACACACACACACACACACACACGTATATATATAATCACATGAAGGGAAAAAATGATAAATAACTCCATATTAAAATTAACAATTTTTGTGGGATGGAGCGATGGTTCATAGGTAAGCACCTTTGCTGTTCTTACAGTCCCTGAGTTCAGTTGGGTTCCAGCACACACGTCAGATGTCTCACAAATACCCACAACTTCAGCAACACCCTCTTATGGCCGCCACACACTCCACATACACACGGCACACACATAGAACACACATGCAGAAGTATACATTTTAAAACTTTTAAAAAGGAAAGTATCTACTGAACACATATTCAACAAATAACTCATATTCCATTAAAAAAAAATGTGCTTTTAAATTCCGGCAAGCTAACAGGAGACAACCAAGAACAGACAAAGCACTTAGGGCCTTCACCAAAGGGGATAAGACAACCAAGTAAAATATGAATCTGAGTGAGTGTCAAGCAATGAGGGGAAAACCCCACCACACACTGCACAAGACAGGCAGTCAGCAGCAGGCCTAAGGAGGGTCCCGGCTCACACGACTGTATTCACTGGCATTCTTTAATGAGTTAAGATAGACTGAGAGGAAACTAGTACATTCGCTTTCATTCAACTTGGTAACCGAGGCCTGTGTGTCTGGTTGCTGTCCTGGGCCTACATTTTACCAAACATTTCTACTATCACCCAGTAACAGGAAACAAGAAGATTAAACAATTCCCAGCAAACATAAGCAGTAGCTATTTACCGGGGGTCCGTTCAGGGTGATGTTTCTTTCTTTTATTCCTCAGTACTTCCTAAACTATTTTTATGTTACTTTTACACAGGAAACAGACATCTTCAAAAGATATAAAATTGCATTTTGCCCAATCATTACATTGATGAAATTACCAAGAAAAACAATATTAAAATTCATTTTCACATTGGACATCCTTACTTGAAGGTCAACTAAAATCAATCTGAACTGAAATATTTTTCTACATAAACCTCTCACAGAGTAAGCTGAATGAAAATTTCCCATTTAGGAAAAGCTGGCTCTGATCCTGGAATTCTACCTAAGGTAAGTGGAACTAAGCATCAAAGGAAGATGTCTTGCTGCCCCGCCCACCCCCCTGAGTGCTCTTCTAACCACTCACCTGTGATGCCTTCGTATCTCTGCGCACTCGACTGCCATCCCAAATATAACAGCACTGGCTGGTATCACTTTCCCATACTTCCCGCAATTTCCATTTTCTTCTTTGGTCTGAAAATATAAGAAAAGTTACAACATTATATGTTCAAACAAGGGTGTGTGTGTGTGTGTGTGTGTGTATGCACACACACACACATACATACACATATACAGTCTAAGAGACTTCTTTAAAATTTCATTCAGGTGTCCATGTATAATATATACAAATATATGAAACTTAATATTTAGAATACAAGTACAAAGAGGAAGAGTGGTGTGTAAAGCTTCCACTCTAGAATATCATTTAATAATTAAAAAAAAAAAGGAGCCCAGCAGTGGTAGCACACACCTTTACTCCCAGCACGCCTTTACTCCCAGCACGCCTTTACTCCCAGCACGCCTTTACTCCCAGCACTCGGGAGGCAGAGGCAGAAGACTCTCTGAGGCTAGCCTGGTCTACAGTAAGAAACCGTGTCTTGAAAAACTAAACTGAGAAAAACAAAAAGCACTGGCTACTGTAGCAGAGGACTCGGTTCAATTCCCATCATCCACAGGCAGCTCGTGATCCCACAGGACACCATGCCTTCTTCTGACTTCCACCAGCACTGCACACATGTGACAGGCACACGCATATCCAACAGGCGCACACATGTGACAGACACACAAACATCTAATAGCTATACACACACATTCAAAAGGCCCACACATCCAACGGGCATACAGACATTTGACAGGCACATACATATCCAACAGGCATACACACACATGTGACAGGACACACACACAAGCAACAGGCATACACATACATGCAACAGGCATGCATGCATGCAGGTTAAACAACTAAATACATAAAACAAAATGAATAAATCTTTGAACAGAAAGAATAAAATCAGGCTTGACATCTAGCCCAGGAGCAGAGCACTAGCCATGTGCCAAGTCCTAGCACTAGAAACAAAAAGGAAGGAAGAAAATACCAAAGCCATCATTATTTACTTGAAAAATAAACTTCTATATTAAATACATATCATCTTCTATAAGATGATTTTACTAATGTTCCTTAATATATACAAGGTATATAATAAATTAACTGTGATATACATATGGCCTCTGGACTGCAGTTGAGGAGTTCAGTGTGCTTTTTAGTAGCCTGAATTTACTGAATACCTTAAACCATTACTGAACTAATATTACTACCTTCTTCCCAGTATCACAGTGCCACAATCCCAAGCACTGTGACACAGCTGTGAGATTCAAAGTTCTTCCTTCTTCTCGAGCATTTCAGTGAATCCCTCCACAAATAAGCTCTCATTCACAGGGCTTTCTTCTGGAGAATTTTTAACTGTAACCTTACAGGTCCATACAATGCACATTGCATTATATTGTTACCAAATGTCTTTTCTTCTGTTTCTTTCTGTGTATCTAGTTGCACTCTGACATATGTTTTATGTCCTGCAAACAATCTAGGGGCTCAATATGCCTCTGAAACAATGAATTATTCTTAATCAAATGTCAGTGGTTCCGTGCTGCTTACCTTCGGCTGCAGAAGCAAATGCTCCCATGCATGAATCAAACTCTCCACAATTCCTTCTCCAAATACACCCGCATCGACAGTTTCTGTTACAACTAGGGACACTCTAGGGAATGATGTTTTAAAGATAAATGTAAGTAAACTGATATGCTATTCCTATAAAGCTGTCAAAGCTGAGAGAAAAGGGCAAATGCATTATAGAACATCTTTACAAGTCTCTAATACATTTCATTTCGTTATCTTCCCCTGAGTCCCGAGATGTCCCTTGGGTACCTCTCCTCTTCATTAGCTCCTTTCCCTTGCTCTAGGCACGGAAGGGTTGTACTCCCAGACTTTGTTCACAGCCTAAGTTCTTAAGAGCAATTGGTACCCACATCTTTTCTGGCCCCTGTCTGAACATTAAACATTTAGCTTCTAACTCTTAACACAAGTAAGTGCTTTTATCCTGGCCTGGAATGGTGGTTTATGTCTGTAATGTCAGCACATGACACATGGAGGCAAGATGACCAGACAGAAGTTAAAGGTAATCTTTGACTACATAGTGGGTTTAAGCTAGCCTGGGCTACATGAAAACGCTGCATTAAAAAGCAAAAACAAACCAGGGAGGAAGACATCCCCAGACTCTGTCAGAGACCCTTCCTTCTCAAAGTTAATTCTCTTTTTCTTCGTTTTTTATTTGGTTTTGTTTTGTTCAGACAGGGTTTCTCTGTGTGTGTGGCCTTGGCTGTCACGGATGTAATTCTGTAGACCAGGCTGGCCTCGATCTCACAGAGATCCTACCACAGTGAGATGCAGACACAAATGCAGGGCTTCTCAGGCCGTGCACACAGCCCGTGAAGGACACGAGCCACAGCGCTCACCCATTGTACTTCCCAGTTTTCACTCTGGTGCAGGCCGGTAATGACAGCACGATGTCTGCAAGGGTGAACTGCTCACAGTGTACACAGCTACTTAGCACTGCTGACCCACAGGAAGTCTGTCTACTCTAATGAGCAAAACCTCATGATTTAGTCCCAGCACTTGGGAGGCAGAGGAAGGCAGATGTCTGAGTTGGAAGCCAGCCTGGTCTACAGAGTGAGCTCCAGGACAGCCAGGGCTACACAGAGAAACCCTGTCTCAAAAAAACAAAACTCCTATAAACAGTCAACAAACCCTGACACTACTATGCATGACAAGAAGTGTATACCAAAAGGAGCATGCCATGGTTGTCTCTGGAGGGGCCTTGCCAGAGCCTTACAAATACAGAGGCAGATGCTAACAACCAACTATTGGAGGCACAGGGTCCCCAATGGAGGAGCTGGAGGATGGTCCAGAGGAGCTGAAGGGGTTTACAGCCCCATGGGAAGAATAATGATTTTAGATACCCAGATGCCCCAAGACTCCCAGGGACTGAACCATCAACCAAGGGGCACACATGGTTCCAGCCAAAATTGTAGCAGAGGAAGGCCTTGTTGGGCATCAGTGGGAGGAGAGGTCCTTGGTCAGGTAAAGGAATAACAGAGGCCCGAACAAAGGGAAACTGGGCAGGTGGGTGTGGGGAGTGTGTTGGGTGGAGAGACATGTACATGGAAGCAGGGGGAGGGAAGAAGGGGAGGGGTTGGGGATCTTAGGGGAGGGGGGATATCTGGAAAGGCAGATGCTAACAACCATTGGCAATGTAAATGAAGACGATATTCAATTAAAACACACACACACACACACACACACACACACACACACAGACAAAGACACAATACAGTGACATGCTTAAGAAGCATTTCTCACTATCAACTTTTCTTGAGTTCTGAAGCACTTTTTAAAACATATTATAAAAAACTAGATTTTATCAAACTCGGTGATGACCATATCTTCAGAAAACAGGACTTTTGGTAACACAAGGAGCTGGAAATGGGTCATAGGTCTTTAATGAAGTATAAACACACCTGTCAGGGATGTGCTTTGGAATCTCTATATCCAGGGACTTCATGTGCAGGAGCTTTATCCCATGCTCCATCTTGTTTGCAGCCACTACGTCACAGGCGAGTTCATACATGGTCTTGGATAATTCGCAGGCATAGACTGAGTGTGCGCCAGCTTTTTTAGCAAACATGCTACAAAAGAAGAAAAAGCCATAAAATTATGAAGCTTCAAACATGGGATCTTCCACCCATTCTTTACTGTAACCATTATTTGTTCTGCATTTAAAAGAGTAGGACCAGCAAGACCGCTCAACAGGTAAATATTTGCACATGCAAGTCTGACACCTGAAACCCAGGGGAAGGCGAAAAGACTGAAAGCGAGCTTCTGACTTCCACCATACTGTGATATACAATCTCTCTCTCTCTCTCTCTCTCTCTCTCTCTCTCTCTCTCTCTCTCTCTCTCTCACACACACACACACACACACACACACACAAATAATAATCTAGTTTAAAATTAAAATAAGGCCAAGTGTAGTGGCATAGCCTGGTCCACATAGCAAGTTCCAGCTCTTCACAGAGACACTCTGTCTCAAAATGATGATGATGATGATGATGATGAAGAAGTCCTCTTAGTCATTTTCTTCCTTGTCCTTGTCATCATCGTAGTCATCCATCCTCGTCCTCGTCGTCCTCGTCGACCAGTCATTTGTTTTGCTTTGCATTTGGCTTTCTGCGACAGGGTCTCTCTACTGGCTGTCCTGGAACTCATTATGTACACCAAAGTGGTCTCAGACTCACAGAGATCCTCCTGCCTCTGCTTTCTGAGTGCTGGGATTCAAGGCATGTGCCACCATATCCGGATCAGCACACACACAATTAAGACATGGCTGGCAATGAGTTGCTTAATAGGCTTTCTAGATTTCACCAGAATGTTAATATAAAAATATTCTTCAATTCATTATGGAGATTTTCAGTAAGCCCAAGTATTTCTTAGTTTACTTGAACTTTTGTAAGTATTATCGTAGTAAAAAGTAAAATATTAAAAGTTGTATCAACCTTAAAAATACTATGAGAAACAACTGCTATTTTTATATAATAATGTAAATAAAACAAAAATAATAATTACAACAAACCTCAGTATTCCAGTTCCTGTGCCAATATCCAGAACGGTTTTAGAGCCCGAGTGCACTGCCTTCTGGATTGCTGCATTATAAATCTTATTTCTCTTGGTGTCATTAAGCATGATGAAGTGCCAGCGCTCCACCAACCAGTTTGCTACACGATAAAAGTTCTCCTTTGCATCGTTAAAATCAGGGTTTAACTTCACTGCTTTATGAAAATACCCAGCTGCCTCATCTCGAAAGCCCATTCTAAAGGTGGGAAACAAGACAGAATGCATTCAACTCTATGTGGTCAACTACAGTGCTTCTGTTCCTGCACTAACCCAGCCTGAGAATCTTCTATCACTGTCCCAGATCCCAGAGCAGTCTACCACCTCAGCAAAATTAATTTTCTGTGAGGATGGCACTCTCCTGACTTCTGAATTTCTATCTAAGTATCTCAGATGTCCTAGGGGATGGGAATGGGGCACTAAGGCATAACTTGTATTGAACTAAATATGAGCAAATAAAAAGTAAAAAAACAAAGGGGAAATACTACCAAGTCATCTGAACGGTGCTTTCTCAAACTGTGATGAAGAACTCCCTGCCTCAGTTTACAACAGTTAATCATGCCAGGATGTGTCTCACGTACCACCCTACGCCAGCAGCCTCCAAGTGGTCTATTTATTTGGCCAACGAGCCCCTTGACCAGAGACACGGATTTCTCCTTCTGTCAAGTGCTATGCACAGCTGCCAAGAATCAGCAATGTACAGAGCACACACTCACAGGGGAACAAGTAGGATTCTTCTTACTCGAGTCTCCACGAGCACTGTTTAGTCAGCACCCGTCCTAAAGAAACTTAATCAGACTATGCACTCTAGGCATGGGTAAGACAATGGGACCAACTCACAAAAGAGCAGTACTATGCTAAATTGTAGGCATTCCTGCTTTAGTTTAAAATGAAAACATTTCAGATCAGTATATGGTATTTCTTTGCTACCCTGAAGGTAGAAATAGATATCTTGTTTATATGCTGGAACTGCATAATGTACTCACAGCAGAAAATACATGGTATTGATGTAAAAAGCTCCACCATGATGAGGTCAAGTATGTAACAATGAAGATTGCTGCTTGGTTAATTTTGTCAGAACTAGAGAGTGCACATACGCACTGGCCTTGCATAGTCCTCTAAGTCAGGTAAGGGGCCCTAGGGAGGAGGAGACAAAACTACTACGTTGATTGTTGACAGCTAATAGACTTTAGACACAGGGCAGAAGAGAATCACGAGGAGGGACATATGAAATGACAGCCACCTATTAAATCCCTCACATGTGAAAGTGCAACTTGTCAGTTTGCTAGAACCAGGCTCTTTCCCCATTACTTTAAAATGTTCTAATTCAAAAGCAATGCTAAGATTTCATTGTGGGTCCTGGGATTGCTTGGAAATGAAGAGTCCCCGTGGCAGGTTGGACTAGCGTGCTTTGAGAAGTCACCTTACAAGGCTGACATCTGACTGCCAGGTGGGCATGTCAGCTCATGAGGGTTTTCAGTGCTTTGACTGATGAGTAATTCAATGTGCATCCGTGTTTGTACAAGTACTGTGACTATGCTGGATATGGCTTCTATTCTGGGAGTCTAGAACTTGGGCATGCACCACACAGAGGTGGTGGAACCTGAGGAGACAACCTCCTTCCCAGACTGCAAGCCTCCTGCTGAGGTAGGAGCTCTACTGTGACTGGGAGAGGCCCTGAGAGGACTGCTCTTGGGTTCCTTGTGACTTGGCCAGTGTTCCCTTTCCCCTTTGCTAGTTTTACTTTTCAATCAAAGTGAGGCAACCAGTTACTGACTTACTACCAAACTTACTCATTTCGACAGCTATATGAAACCTTATCTGGCCATCAACAGTTTCCCACGAATCACTACAAGGTGCAGGAGACACTGCAGGAGGGAAGAATTTTCCTTTCTAGTTCCATTATACTCAGGGCTTATCCAGTAGCACACTCCCAGTGTGCATGGGAGGCACCAGCAGCAGCCAATGAAGGGCAGTTTACTTAGAACTCCGCACTATGGAAAGTTCATTAACAGTATGCTCAAAATATTATACCTTCCCATGAGGCTCTCTCTGAAACCCCAAAAGGAAAAATTCTAGTATGGCCCAAAGAACAGATTCACCAGTTTTCTGCCAAGGTGTCCTGTCAACCACAGCTGTGCCTTTTCAAACAAGGACTGGATCTGAGTCCAGTGAGAAAACTCTTCCTTGAATACTTCCTCAGTGCTAGGGGTTTGACTCATAAAATGTATTATAAATCAGGATAAAGGTTCTTGCCACTAAGCCTGAAAACCTTAGTTCAATCTTCAATACCTACTTGATGGGAGGAAGAGAACCAAATCCCAAAAGTAGTCCTCTGACCTCCACATGCACATTATGGCCCAGGTACCCACACAAGTGAACACATGTTCACACGTATCCATACACATGTGCCCACACAGAATAAAATAATTTTAAAATTGTTCCTTTTACTATTTATTACATTTTTACTATTCCTATTCTTTTGAGCTCTCCTTATTACTAGTTATTCACTCATTCCTCCAATCCTGTTAATAATTCACATTAAACATTCCCTATTCAAATTAATGAATCTACAAACATAGTGGTGTATACATGTAGTCTGTGACTAAAACATGACATAAGCCCACAAGTTCCAGACTGGACTGAGCTGGTGGTAAGACTATCTCAAAACCAAAGTAAGTTAATGCATGATTTACCCTTGCTTTGTGCTGATAAAGACTAACCCTATAGCAAAGTCACAGCAAACCTGAAGAGATGCTCTCCCATACTGTTGCAAATCACTTCATCATCAGGAAACAACTCCAAGGCCTGCTCGTAGCACCCAAGTAAGTCTTGTATTCGACTCAGTGCGTGAAGTTCTTCAGCCCACTTGAAAAGCGTATACTGAAATGTTTCCTTTATAAACAAGAGAAAAATGCAAATTAGTAAACAAGAATGAGGAATACACAACTCTAGCTGAAGATTCCAGCAAGTGGAACTGAGCCTGAAATGAATGAGGCCTCCAACTGGTAACCTTTGGTAAGTACTGTTCACCAAGCGTGGCTTGAATAAGATTGGCCCCCACAGGCTCATGTACTTGCTTAGTCAGCAGGGAGTAGCATAGTCTAAAAGAACTAGAAGGACCTGATGAGGTCTCCTTGCAGGAAGTATGTAGTTGGGGGTGGGCTTCGAGGTTCCACAGCCCATGCTAGGTCCAGAGTCTCCCTTTCTCTCACACACCCCTTGTCCTCCCACCGTCCTGCATTCCCGTAGCTCTAACTTGCTGCTCTAGAGCGATGGATGCTGCCATGCTCCACCATGGTGAGAACGGACTAAACCTCTGGACTGTAAGCAAGCCCTCGATTAAATCATTTTCTCTTATAAGACTTGCCTTGGTCATGTGATTCTTCACAGTGATAGAACAGACTAAGACACCAGATAAGCCATACGAACAGGTAATAATACACAGAACTGGCAGCATGATCTTTCTGTAAGTTTAGTCTGTGCTGCCTCTCTCCTGCCTTTGCTTGCAGCTTCCGTGTGTCAGGAGCGTGTCCTTGGCCCCCTTATTCACCTCTAATGCACATCACCCATGTGTCAATGATGCAACAGGTACATGTCTAATTAAGACCTTGTTTTCTGGTCCCCAGACTCTGGCTATCTCCACTGTCAGGCACTGGATGTCCAGTCATCTCATCAATCTATATGCGTAGAACCAGGACTAAAACTCAATGATGAACATCAGTTTTGCTCCTACCCTCATGGAATCTTGCAGGCAGAAATTTAACAATTTATAAAAGTGCAAATTGTTCTTAACTGCCCCACAACATTCCCTGAGGAAATGTAAAGGTATTGCTCAATCTCAAACCACAAAGTCACTATTTATAGCTACTCTATTATGTAACAGTTTCTTCTCAGAATGAAACATTCCATCCAGTAGGGATGTTCCTTAAAACAGAAGGCAAACAAATAAGATAGCTTCAGGAAACCCCTGAAACCCAGAACATTCACTGGGCCCAGCTCTCCCAAGAATAAACAATAAAGGCTACAGAAGTCACTTAGACAAGCAAACCTGCAAGGAAGACACAGGATCAGACCAGCTGCCTGCAAGACGCAGAAACCATCCAAGCTGCCTGAAGAGCTTTGGACCAGCTGAGCCACTGGGAAAGCACACTCCAGCCCACGGAGCTGCCTGCAGGCTGTGCACTGTGCTCCAAATTCTCAGCTGCTGTGAGCTGCCATCCAGGCTACAGTGAGCTCTGACCACATAGCTGGCTTTAATTGAGGTCATTTCTGTTCCTGCAAATAACCCCAATAAAACTCACCACCGGCTCACCAAGCTGGCCTTCGGTGGCATCCATATTTGAGACTGTCATGGGATCCCTAACTAGAGTGAGTAGACGTGTACTGCAGCGTCCCCCCAAGCTTTGTCACCTCTTTAAATCTGTGTGACGATCCACACTGTTACAGCCCAACCTGACCCTGACAGCCACTTGGCGGTGTGCAGCAACTGCCTTTTCACTGCCGACCTAGCTCCGGGCTCATCTTCCCACGGCTGTTTTCCATGCCACTGCACTATGGAGAGAAGGCAGGCCTAGTCATTCCAGTTTTCAAGTCAACAGACTTCACGCATAAGAGTTAATACTGAAACTAAATTAGGGCAGTTTGCTCAAAAGACAAGGACAGGGCTGGAGAGATGGCTCAGCGGATAAGAGCACTGACTGCTCTTCCGGAGGTCTGGAGTTCAAATCCCAGCAACCACATGGTGACTTATAACCATCTGTAATGAGATCTGATGCCCTCTTCTGGAGTGTCTCAAGACAGCTACAGTGTACTTACATATAATGAATAAATAAATCTTTAAAACAAACAAACAAAAAAAGACAAAGACAATGAAGGAGATCCCAGTACTAGATGATAAATTGTCTAGATATCTAGATATTGTATGAATGGTTCAAGAGTTGTATTGAGCTAGGGATATTGCTCAGTGATTGTAGACTTTCCTAGGATGCCTAAGGCCCTGGGTCTGCCTCATGGTAACAACAAAAATAAGCAAATAAATGAAACAACTCCAGGGCTGCAAAGACGGTTCAGCAGTTAAGAGTGCTGCTGCTCTTGGTCTGTAGTTCCTAGCACCCACATTAACAGCTCACAAACGGCTATAACTCTAGTTCTAAGGAATCCAATCCCCTCTTCTGATCTCCTTAAACACCTACACACCTCATACATTTTATGTATATACACATAGATATAGATACACAGAGAGACAGACAGATGCACCCATGCATGCATACATACATAGATTTAGGCAATACTTATACATACTATGCAATGGCCAAGCAATAACCAGCCCAACTAGACACTCATCCCATGGACAAGCACCAATCCCTGACACCACTAACGATACTTTGTTATGCTTGCAGACAGGAGCCTAGCATGGCTGTCTTCTTAGAAGCTCCACCCAGCAGATGCAGAGACTCACAGCAAAACACTGGATGGAGCTTGGAAACTCTTAGGGAAGAGTTGGAGGAAGGATAGAGGGCCCTGACCGGGATGGGTGGGGAGGGCACTTCACAGGAAGACCAACAGAATCAACTAACCTGGTCCCCTGGGACTCTCAGAGACTGAACCATCAACCAAAGAGCATATATGGGACTTAGATTCCCAAACATGTGTAGCAGATGTGCAGTTTGGTCTTCATGTGGGTCCTGAACAACTGAAGAAGGAGCTAGCCCCAAAGCCATTGCCTGTCTGTAGAACCCAGTCCCCTAACTCGACTGTCTTGTCTGGCCTCAGTGGGAGAAGCACTAGCTCTGCTGAAACTTGATATGTCAGGGTGTAGAGATATCCAGGAGGAGTCTCCATTGTCTCAGAGAAGAAGGGGAGGAGGGTGGGGGGGAAGGACTGTGGGAGGGAGGGATGGGGGGCAGTGATCAGGATATAAAGTGGAAAAAAATGGTTTGAAAGCAAAAGTTTAAGTAGTTTAATGTGACTGAAGTGTGGATACAGGTAGCAAAGAGAATATCAGAAAAGTAAATTTCTGCAAATGAGGCTTTTGCAATATATATATGTGTATATATATATACACAAACACACATATATATGTATATATGTACATATATGTGTGTGTATATATGTATGTATATATATGTGTGTATATATATACATATATATATATTTATATATATATGTGTGTGTGTGTATATATATATATATATATATATATATATATATATACCTTTGTTTCATATAAAACCAAGCCAGTTTCTAAGTCCTACTGAATGCTGGTCATTATCAGTTTGTTTTCAATAAATAATTAGGATACGGTCTTATACAGTCCAAGCTAACCTCAAACTCTATATGTAGCTGAGATTAACCTAGAACTTCTGATCCTGTTGCTTCTACCCCCCACGTGCTGGGATTACGAGTGTGTACTGCCACACTGTGTTTAGACCTCCTACATGACAGGCACAATCCTACCAGCCGAGCTACTTCTCCAGCCAGATGCTCTATTCTTACACATTTATTCATTCATTCATTTATCTATTCCTTCCTTCCTTCCTTCCTTCCTTGCTTCCTTCCTTCCTTCTTTCCTTCCTTCCTTGCTTCCTTCCTTCCTTCCTTCATTCATTCATTCATTTATTTATTGTGCTTTGAGGGGAAGGCAGAGCCTCTCACTCAGGGCCATTCTATGGCAAGCTGTTGTACTGACCTCTTCTCCAAGCCAAACCACTGACATCTTAGAGGGGAGTTTAGCTAGGCCACCTACAAAAGGTCACACCAGATGGACTTGCTAACTGTTTAAATCCCTTTCAGAAAGGCAGGGTGGGTCATGAGACCCTCACCTGAGCTGCTCCCCACCACCAGCTCTATGCAACACTGTACTAACTGCACGGCCTCACAGACAGTCTAGAGCAGTGGTTCTCGACCTTCCTAATGCTGGGACCCTTTAATACAGTTTATCTTACTTATGGTTTCAACTGCGGTGAACAGACACCATGAGCAAGGTACTCTTATAAAGGCAAACATTTAATCAGGACTGGCTTATAGGTTCAGAGTTTCTGTCCATTATCATCACCGAGTACAGCAGGGCAGCATCCAGGCAGACGTGGTACCAGAAGAGCCAAGAGTTCTACATCTTGATCTGAAGAGAGTCAAAAGACGACTCTCTTCCACAGGTAAACAGGAAGAGGGCCTACTCCACACTGGTCAGAAGTTGAGCACAGGACCTCATAGCCCACCCCACAGTGACTCACTTTCCCCAATAATATTAGTCATTCTTGGATTTCTGATGGAGTTGAAGACTAATAGCCAGTCCAAGCTGGTTAGCATTTAGAAAGATGATACAGATTTGAGAGGATGGTTTTCAGTCTAAAGCCAGGACTTGAGTCAGGTGTAGACTTATGACTTTTAAATTTGAATAGATGACAGGGGTACTACGCAATTGATAAAAACCTATTCCAACAAGGCCATGCTTCCTAATAGTGCCACTTTGGTGGGCCAAGCATATTCAAAGTACCACATACCACTCCCTGGCCTGCATAGGCTTGTTCAAATATGAGTCTATGGGGGAATATACCTAGTCACAGCATGATGCAAAATACATTTAGAAAAACAACTTTAAAAAGGTCCTCATAGTCTATCACGGTCTCAACAATGTATAAAATGCCAAAGTTCAAAGTGCCTTCTGAGATTCACACAGTCTCTTAACTGTAATCCCCTATAAAATCCAAAGGCAGATCACACACTTCCAGTATCACAGGATATACATTACCATTCCAAAATGTCATACTGAAGAAATACTGGACCAAACAAGACAGAAAACAGGCTGGGCAAACTGCCAACTCTGCATCTCCATGTCTGATGTCAAAGCACTCTTCAGATCTCCAACTCCTTTCTGCTTTGTTGACGACAACACAATTCTTTCTCTTTGGATGGTTCCACTCCCTGTTAGAAGATTTCCTCAGCAGATAGCCCTTTGCTCTGGCATCTCTAACATCTTGGGGTCTCCTGTCTGGAAGTGAGCTGTGCACAGGTAGCCTGGTCCCAGGTGGAGCACTGACTTTGAACCCTGGCAACCTGGTTGGTGGCTTCCACTTACATGGAACTGAAGGAGTTTGACCACGGCCCCTGGGTCCCTGGTTCCTGTAGCAGTTTCAGCCCCCACAGCTCCCCCAACCCCCCACCCCCGCACGAGAGGTGTATGGCTATCAGTCACACAGGAGCAGCAGCAAGCCTTCCCACACGTAAATAAGTTTTCCCCAAGCTCTCAGTCCAAGCCAATGGGAAGTACGTGCTGTCAAACCCTTAATCACCCCAAAACTGCATATAAATCCTATCCTGAATCCTACAGATGATTATTAAAGGTGTGAGAGAATTACTCTGTTGTCTGAGAGCTTCTGTCAAAAGAGCTGTAGCACTTGGGAAGAGATCTGCTCTCCCTAAACACCAGCAGCAGCTCCACTGCACTCCTCCCTGGCTACGTGGCCTTTCGTCTGCCCACCAGACTCGACTCAGCACAGGGGAACACAGGTAACCAAGACGGTAGCAAGGTGCAGACTGAGGTGGAACCAGCTGCAGTTGCAGAAGTGACTTACCACCCCCTGACCAACCACACACCCCCCTCACCCACCCACCCACATCCCCCCCACACCCCCCAAAGGCCTCTGCCCCAGGCACACAGGCCCACAGTCTCCAAGGCAACGTCAACTTTACAGCTTCTTGTTCCAATGTCTTGGATCCACACATGATATTCTAGGCCCCACCAAAGGGCTTGGGTCACCTGTCCAGCTCTGCCCTCTGCAGCACTGTAGGCTCTGGTTGACTCCTCTCCACTGCTGCTGTGGTTCTTGGTGGTCATCCGTGGTACTGACATCTCCAATACACTGGTATCTTCTGCTGCAACTAGGCTTCATTAATAGCCTCTCATAGGCTCTCTTCTTGGTGCCCAGCCTCAGATTCATTGCATAACCTCTTTAGTCCTGGGTCATCGACAACAACTGAGGCTGCACCTTCACCAATGGCCTTCTCTAGCTGCTCACAGTCTCAAGCCTCAGCTGTTCTCCCTGACCCCTTCACACCTTCAAAACCAGTAGCACCTAGGTGATTCTTATACATTACCAAGTCCAGCTGCAACACAAGGTACAACTCTAGCTATCTCTGGAACAGTTTCCTTGTGATCTCAGAAAACAGCATCCAGAAGACTTCACCTCAGTGATGCTGGTCTGTAGGCTTAGATGTTTCAAAACCTACTTTAATAAGGGTTCTTTAACACCTCAACCTCCCTTCTAGCCCACCACCTGATAGAGGTAGGGAGAAGAAAGGTTAATAGAAAATGGGGGGGTGTGGACCTGTTTACAAATAGTTCTTTGGGGCTATAGCAATCTTCTTCGTTGTCAGCAGTCCGGTCCACTTGACAAACACCAAACATGAATCATCAGTAGTAGTTCAATTCAAAAGAAACCATGAGGCTCTGCCATCAGCAAGAGTCCACAGAGGCAAACAGGAAGCAACCAGAACGTCATAAGGCCTTGGTGGGACATTCTGTATGAAATCGTCAGAGGCAACACAGAGCAAGGCGAACCAACACAAGAGCTTCCGTCACACTGTCTGTGTGGTCGTATTTATATTCTTTCTAATCGCCATGCACCTCTCATGTGCCTGCTTCAGCAAAATATCCTTTCTCCTGTTTCTGCTTCAGCAAAACATCACATGACAAAACTGAGTCCCCAAAGAAACCATGAACTTCCACTTTACTAGTCTCTTCTTAATCACCACTAATTTCTTTGCTCCAGGTAACCAGCATCAATTGTCCCAGTAACCCCTTCTATTCTTGACTATAAAGTTATCCCTGCTCAGTAAAGGCTTTCCAGTGCAGCCTTTTGAAGCAGGAGTATTCACACTCCTGTAAATAACCACTCCTCTATCCTCTGTAAGTAAGCCCCATGAGTCCATTACTTCCTCCAGAGACCTGTTATTGGGATTTTAGGAGGAAGGGCAAGCACGGCTTATATATTCCCCTGAATAAGAACTTTACCAACACATGCACTCTACTGAAGAGCTACACTCACAGCCAAATTGTATATGTATGTTCAACAAGCACGGTTTGTCTTGTGTGTCCGCAGCAGCAGCAGCTAGACCCGTGCAAAGAATTGTGTTGGTCCACTATGATAAGTTACTTCTCTCCCGGTGAAATGTACCTACTCAAACCAGATTAGATTAATCACATGTAGGTTTATTGGGAAGCTGCTCTCAGGTGGGCGAGTTCACTGGCCCCAAGGATGGAGGCCAGGGAGTTGCCATGAGGATGGTCGGAAGGGGAAGGAAAGAAAGGGTGCAGGAGTAGAGAGGGGGAAGGGGGAGGGGACAAACATGTCCGGATTCTATAAAGAAGAGCCTCTGGAGGAGGGGCAGCCCAGCCTCTGGGCTGGAAAGTTCAGGGTAGAGGGCAGGATATGCCAGGTAGAGACTGAGGGATGCTGGGAGAACCTGCTTTGATACCTAAAATATGCACCTCAGTCCCTTGTCAGAAAACAGGTGCACTATTCTACTGTGGTCTACACAGAGGAACACACTAACCAGCATACTATCATATTTCGAAGTAAGCCAACAGGTCCGGAAATTTCTATGAATTACAAAAGCCTAATGCTACTGACATCTAGTGGGCAGAGGACAGACCGTGCTGTGAGACAGGAAGGAAGACACAGGACTGTCTGGTGCAAAATGTCAACAATGTCAGGTTGAGAAATTCTGGACTAAACAAAGCAAGACCATCCACAGCTTAAAACTGTACATGCAATTACGTTACTTTCTGAAGTTAAGATTTTAACGTAAAAATACAGTAGTTCAACAGCTTAACTGTTGCAAATGAGATGGATTAACAAATATTAAGAGTCCCTTATGATTGCACACTTTATCCAACCTCCGGACACACAGCATTCCTTCTACACAGGATAATGCAAAGCTTACAGGGCAGGGCGAATTTAAATTAGATACTGGAGGAGAAAAAGAACTACCCAGTCTCATCCTATTTTAAGAGCCTTTGGAATCTTACTTCAGTGAGGCAGAAATTTTGAAACAGATGTGTGACAATTTTTGACTTTTGTTACTAAAACCTGGCTGTAGGCTGTAGAGGAGCCCAGTACGGAATCGATTCCCATAGTAATTAGATGCTTGAAGAGTCTGTCTCTGTCTCTGTGTGTCTGTGTGTCTGTCTGTCTCTCCTTGTCTCTTCCTGTCTCTGTCTCTCTGTCTCTGTCTCTGTCTCTGTCTCTGTCTCTCTCTCTCTCTCTCTCTCACACACACACACACACACACACACACACACACTCCCACACTACACCCTGCTGTTGCTGCTCAGATTACAGGATTTGCCCTCCACTGAGAGAAGTAAGGCCTCACCTTCACGCCGTCTCTGAGCTCCGGCGCCAGGCTGAGCACCAGAAGGTAATGGGCGTAGGCAGTGCCGAAGTCCTGGTCCCCCAGACAGTGCTCAGCACTCTGCAAGGACCGAGCCACCAGCTGGTCCCGGCCGGCCGTACCTGCGCCACCCCCGGCGCCTCGGCGGGGCCTGGACCTCGAGTTCAGCATGGCTAAGTCTCCGCTCGGAAGCCGACGGAGGGAAAAGAGTCTCCACGGCGTTCCCTGGACCCGTCGCGGCAACTGGACGCTCAGAGGGGCTCGGTGCACGCAGCGGGAAGCCCCGCCTTCCCAGCGGAGGACGGAGCTGCGCATGCGTCCCGCGGCGGTGCGCTGTGATGACGTCACGCCGGGGCGCGCCGCGACCGCCTTTAGTCTTGGAGTTCTAGGCTGTGAGGTCATTTTCTGGGATCGGGATGTTGGCAGGCTGCAACCAAAGGTCTCTACCCTCTCCCCTCCTCCTGGAGTGCCCCTGCTCTGCACCTGCGTGTGCGATGCTCCGGGCCTTCTGGATCTCAGCGCACCGGACTCACTACTGTAAAACGAAATAAAAGCTCCTTAAACCCAGCAGTGGTGGCGCACGCCTTTACCCCCAACACTTGGGAGGCAGAGGCAGGCGGATTTCTAAGTTCGAGGCCAGCCTAGTCTACAGAGTTTCAGGACAGCCAGGGCTATACAGAGAAACCCTGTCTAGAAAGCCAAAAATCAAAATCAAAAAACAAACAAACAAAAACTCCGTAAATTGATCACTGTGCACTTTCTTAGTATTAATTCTGACAAAACCCAGTGAGGCAGAACTTAGGAATCCCAGTCTGTAAAAAAGGAAAAGGCCATCTCTGAGAACTGCTTCAAGATTGAACAGTGGGATGGGTACACCTAATCTGAACTTCCTGATGGCATGTACATTAACACAGAAGACTGACATCAAGTGTGGCCTGTAAGATACAAATCTGAAATTATTAAAGCAATATATAAGAATTATAGTGAAAGCTATTTTTGTTCCCATTTTGAAGAGATTAGCAGTGCTTAGAGTGGCTAACAAGAAATGGAGGATACACCATTTTGGATGTTAAACTAAAATTCTCCAGTTCTCCCAAATCCATCCTTTATGTGTCTTTTTGCTTTCTCTTGTGTCTTATTGTCTGATCCACTCTTGTAAGCACGTACCTATGTACCTAAGAAAGGTCTTCGAAGCAGGAACGACTTGCAATTATTTTAATATGTACAGAACAAGAATCTTAATATACCTTGCACTTGATGGAAAGTGTCCTAGCTATTCCTATTCTCCTTGTTTGATGCTTTGTGTACTAAGCAATGTGGGACTTAACTATACAGCATTTCTCTAGTAAGATGGAAATACAAAGGCAGGCCTCTACACCTAATGGAACTGAGTAGAACATAAAGACCAAGAAACTTGAGGGAAGGGTTTTCATGTTCCAGTCTAGCAGCCCTCTCTTGAGACATTCAGACAGATCAAATAAAACTCTCTTCCTGGCTTAAGTCATAAGGATGCTTTAACTCTACAATGTAATAATCTAGAAAATCATTTTACTTATATATACATGAATTCATTATTATCTAGAAACACTTAGAAATTATCTAAACCTTAAAAATGTTATTACACCTATAAACATTTAACCAAAGATGTATAATGTTGTTTGTGTGATGTGTCTATGTTAGAGGTGAGAGACTGCCACTGGGTAGAGAGAAACAGCCCAGTCCTTGGCAGAGACTTCAGTTTGCACTGTTACAGAATCTAGAATCACCCGGAGACCAACCTTTGGTCGTAGCTGTGGGTGACTATCTTGACTGCTTTAATTGGGGTAGAAAGACTTGCCCCCTGTGGGTCCACCTGTCCCTGGCTGCCATCCTGGTGGACTGAGTTAGTGAGGAAAGGAACTGAGCAGCAGTGTATACTCATCACTCTCTGCTTCCTGATTGTCACAAGGGTTGGACCAGCCACTGCATGCTGCTGCTGCCCTGGCTTCCCTACAATCTCTTTCCCCCTTAAATTGCTTTCATCGGAGTCTCTTATCACAGCAACAGGAAAAGAAACTAAGACAGTGAGTCCTGTTTGTTTGGACACTCGGTCCTGAGCTGGTGGTCCTATTTGGGAAGACGGTAGAGTTTCAGGAGAGGAACTGGGTCACTAGGGTCCAGCCTTCAGGGCTAGTAGGCTTGTCCCACTCTCTTTGGCTTAGAAATTCCATGAGATCAGCTAGCTCTGGTTCTTGCGACTGTGCCTCCCTTTTACTATCAAGGATTGTGTTCCCTCAAACTGTACACAGAAATAATATGCTTAGCCCAGGGATGGCATTATTAGGAGCTGTGGCTTCATTGGAGTGGGTGTGGCCTTGTTGAAGTGAGTCATTGTGGGTGTGGGCTTTAAGACCCTCATCTGAGCTCCCTGGAAGTCATTCAACACCTTTTTGCCTTTGGAACAAGAGGTAGAACTCTCAGCTCTTCCTGTACCAGGCCTACCTGAACACTGTCATGCTCCTGCCTTGATGATAGTGGACTGAACCTCTGAACCCGTGAGCCAGCTCCAATGAAATGTTGTCCTGATAAGCGTTGCTTTGGTCATGGCATCATTTCGCAACAGTAAAACCCTCACTACGACAACCCCTCTTTCCATAAGTTGCCTGGTGTCCACAGCAACTGAAAAAGTACTTAGTGCGAGGAAGGTCAGTCATTCTATCACCGCATGAATTCCTGCTTCAGCTGAATTACTTCACTTTGTCCTATGGGCATGCTTTCCTCTCCTACAGGGCAAGGTTTCTTATGAGTTTTTTTAATCTGTTCTGCTCCTTGACATGACCTAGAGTACATGGATGGCTCTCAGAGGGGACATGTTTCCATGACAGAAACAGGAAACAAACAAACCATAGAGCCTTAAAATATTTGTGGGCAGCATTCCAGTGCCAGTTCTTCTCTGCTAAAGAAATTACTCATTACACTCCACAGAGGGCACCAGTTATACTTTTATCAAGTCAGAGTTGGAGGTTCAGAGGTGGAGAAATGGCTCAGTGGTTTAGAGAATGTGCTGTTCTTCCAATGGGCAAGCTCAGTTTCCAGGATCCACATCAGATGGTTTACAAACTCCTGTGACTCTGGATCTGGGGATGTGGTTGTTTGAATAGGTGTGCTCCCCTGTCGTGGACTCATGTGTTTGAAAGCTTGGCCCATACAAAGTGGCACTATTAGGATTTGTGACCCTGTTGGTCTAGGTGTGGCCTTGTTAGAGTAAGTGTGTCACTGTAGGGACAGACTTTGAGGTCTCCTGTAGCGGGTTGGTCTGGTACTACTATGTATTCAAATACTAGCCCCCAACACCTGGTTCCCAGCCCCCCATGAGGAGAGCCTAAGGAATGAGGATATCCTTCATGTATATCAAATGTAACTTTTCTCCTCAATTTAATTGGACTACAAAAGTCTAAAAGGCTATAGTCTGGGGTTGGGCAGTAGATAGAGGTAGGCTGGTTTTCAGTTACCTGGCTGGGGATTGCAGGGAGAGAGAGAGAAGAGGAGAAAGAAGAAAGGAGACATAGGGAGAAGAAAGCCACCCTGAGAGGAAACGGACCACGAGCACTTGGCCAGGAAAACAGCAAGGAACAGTGGACATACGGCTGGGAAATAAGTTAGAACAGCTCCAAACCTGCCCCATCGAGGCTTACAGCTCGTAAATAAAATACCTGGATTGTGTGCCTTTTAAACGCGTTAGGAAGAATGTTTAATTCCTCCTGCAGTCTCCCATGTGGTACACAGGATTCTCAGCCCCTTCTCTAGTTCCATGTTTGCCTGCAGTCTGCCATGCTTCCTGCAATGATGATAATGAAGCCAACCTCGGAAACTGTCATGTAGCCCCAGTTAAATATTTTCCTCTTCAAGAGTCATGGTGTGTCTTTATAGCAACAAGACCCTAAGACAGGGGATCTGGGGGATTTAACATCATGAACAGACATATGCATAATTAAAACTAATAAAAAATAAATCTTTTAAAAGAGAGAGATGGAGAAGAGACTAGGCAGGAAGTATAGAAAGGACAGAAAAAAATTAAAGAAGGCAGGTCTGATTATCTTCTTATCACCCCTAAGATCAACCTATGTACAGTGACTACTGTAAAAAAGGTGAATGATGGCCTTCCTTCCTGTAGCTCTTAAAATACTCAAATAACCATGGACTGCCAGATCTCACTGAGATAAGAGATAGGAAAAATAAGTCTGCTACAGATTACTTTTGCTTCTTTATGTAATATAGTTTGTAGATACTTTATGAAGTCTTTTCAAAAATAGAACAAATACCTGGTCATCGTAAGAAACACAGTAGAGCTGGGCATGGGGTGCATGCAGGAGGCAGAAGCAGGGGGAATCTCTGAGCTCAAGGCCAGCCTGGTCTCCAGAGAAAGTTCCAAGACAGCCAGAGCTACACAGAAAAAATCCTATCTCAAAAAAGAAAGTAAGAGAGAGAGAGAGAGAGAGAGAGAGAGAGGGAGGGAGGGAGGGAGGGAAGGAAGAAAGAAAGAAAGAAAGAAAGAAAGAAAGAAAGAAGGCAGGTATGCAGCTCCATGGGAAAAAGGACAATGTCGGTCAATCAGACACCCCAGGGCTCCCAGGGACTAAGACATGAACCAAGGTGTACACATGGTGTCTTAGTTAGGGTTTTACTGCTGTGAACAGACACCACGACCAATGCAAGTTTTATAAAAGACAACATTTAATTGGTGTTGACTTACAGGCCCAGAGGTTCAGTCCATTATCATCATTGTGGGAACATGGTAGCATCTAGGCAGATATGGTGCAGGAGGAGTTGAGAGTTCTACATCTTCATCTGAAGGCTGCTAGTAGAAGACTGACTTCCAGGCAAGTAGGGTGAGGGTCTTACGCCCACACCCACAGTGACACACCTACTCCAACAAGACCACACCTCCTAATAAGGTCAAATCCTGGGTCAATCATATACAAACCATCACACATGGTTCCAGCCAAAAGAGTGGCAGAGGAATACCTTGTCGGGCATCAGTGGGAGGAGAGGTTCTTGGTCCAGTGAAGGCTCAATAGAGGTCCCAGTCTGAGGAAATCAAGTGGGGTCATGGGAGTCGGTTGGGTAGAGGAGCAGATTCTTGGAGGCAGGAGGTGGGAGGATGGGTTGGGTGTTTTCTGGGAGGGGGGAACCAGAAAGGGGGTATAACATTTGAAATGTAAATGAAGAATCTATTCAATTAAAAAAATCCAGTTTAAGAAAAAAAAAGAAGAAAGGAGAAGAGAAGAGAAAGGAAAAGAAAGAAAAAGAAGAGAAAGGAAAAGAAAGAAAAGAGAAAAAGAAAAGAGGGCTGGAGAGATGGCTCAGTGGTTAATACCACTGACTGTTCTTCCAAAGGTCCTGAGTTCAAATCCCAGCAACAACATGGTGGCTCACAACCATTTGTAACAAGATTTGTTCACTCTTCTGGAGTGTCTGATGACAGCTACAGTGTACTTACATATGGTAAATAAATACATCTAAAAAAAGAAAGAAAGGAAGGAAGGAAGGAAAGAGAAAGAAACAAAAAAAAACAAAGAAAAGAAATAGAAAGCACAATAGAAAATAATACATTTCACTACTCTTTTGTGCCCTTATTCAACTCTGGTTTTTTTTTTTTTGTGTGTGTGTGTGTGTGTGTTTTTAAGATTTATTTATTTTATATATATATGAGTACGCTGTCGCTGTCTTCAGACACACCAGAAGAGGTCATCAACTCTCCTTACAGATGGTTATGAGCCACCATGTGGGTGCTGGGAATTGAACTCAGTACCTCAGGAAGAAGAGTCAATGCTCTTAAGGGCTGAGCCATCTCTCCAGCCCTCTGTTTTGTTTGGTTTCATCTCGGATCATGTTCTGCTTAAAGCTGGGAAGGAGAGAAAGAATCCAGATACAGTTTGATTTCAATGTTTATTCATTATAATGACAAGCATCCGTTCACAATGCACACATGGAGTGCTTAACTCAGAAGCGAGTGGCAGAGAGGCTCACACAAGGCCTGCCATCTTGCTCAGCAACTTCCTCTGGATCCTCTTATCTCAATGCAGCCAGGGCAGAGAGTCAGACAGCACCATGGTCATCACTAAGGTTTTTGCATGCCTGCCTGCCTGCTGTGAGCCTCTGCTTTTATTAGTTGCAAGAGGTGGTCACTCTCTAGCAATACATCACTGGATTATCTGCTACACACACCTGACATGTGAGCTAAAGAGCTGGCATGAGCTGGCTGCTCCTCCAACTCTTATCTATCTATGGCGGACAGTTGACATGAGCTAGCTGCTCCTTGCTGTAACATTCAGCTCAGTCTTGTGCTAATTCCTTATTAACATGCTCTACAGTTTTATTTTCTTTTGTCTTTTCGAGACAGAGTTTCTCTGTGTAGTCTTCCCTGTCCTAGAACGTCCATAAACCAGGCTGGCCTCAAACTGCACAGAGATCCTCCTGCCTCAGCCTCTTGAGTGCTGGGAGCAAAGTTGTGTGCCTCCAGACCAGGTTCAGTTCTTAATGAGACTGAAAGTTACTCAAGATGTTTGGTTATCTTTATTGCAAGTTACCTATGAACGTGGTTGCTACTGAAAGTGCTGTATTTTCTGCTACAGAGGCTACAAAGAACAATTCAGAGCAGATGCTGAATGTACATTGCGCTAGTAGTTTTCTGTCGACTTGATACAGACCGTGGCCATCTGGGGAAAGGTGTCAGAACACTATCTGTGAATAAAGCTATACAAAGAAAATTCTGAAAGCTTGTGAGAAAACTCCAAGAAAACAAGATGAGAGTCTCGCAACCTCTGTGCCTCCATATCATGGCTGCTCTTGGAGGGCACTTGGGTGCCACCATCAGGAGTAGTGAATAGGAGTGGGCTTACTTCCTGATGACATCCCCATCACCTACTGTTATGACGCAGACGATGTTTCCAAGCACGGATTTTCCTTGTGACTGTATAGAACCTGATCTCACCTGACCTTGCTTAACTCTCAGAATACTGTCAAAATAGAAATTAGTGCTTTGAATGAAGATGGATATTGCATGAGACTTCAGTCTGGCTCATTTGGGGCTCTATTCTGGCAGGTTCATGCTGCCAACTAGAGCAGTAACAAGAGGGAACTTCAGTTGAGAAGCTACTTCCACAGATTGACTTGTAGGCATGTCTTGGAAGCATTTTCTTGATTCACGATTGATGTGGAAGGCCCCAGCCCACCCCGGGAGGTGCCATTCTTGTGCTTGTAGTCCTGGATCATATAAGAAAGCAGGCTGAACAAGCCACAGAGAGCAAGGCAGTAAGCAGCATCCTCCACAGTTGCTCTCTTCAGGCTCCTACTTTGAGCTCCCACCTTGGGGTTCCTCAGCGAAGGACTGTACTCAGGACATACAAGTAAAACAAACTCTTTCCTTGCCAGGTTGCTTTAGCTCATGGTCTTTATCATAGGAATAGAAAAGTAAATTAGGACAAGGATTTCTATAAAAAATATGAAGAAGATGAGGGTAGTTAAGTGATAGAGTGCTTGCTTTGTATGCATAAGTCGTGGATTCAATCCCCAGTAACACCAGTACATGTATATTATATACATGTAATGTGTATGTAGTGTGTACAGGAATACTATACAATATATAATATATAAATACATATGGTATACATGTATAAATATACATTTATACATGCATGCACATTGTGTTATATATGTAATGCATATTACATATAGTACAGTAATATATATTATAATTACATATTATTTGTATTACATATATGTGCCTTTAACTACCCCTGAGAGCTATTTCATCCCTTTGTTTATATATACTTTTCCAGTCTTTTAGAGTCTAAGACAAAAGCCTCCACCAACACCAAAAGCTGCTTAATTATGATTGTCATTTGCCGTGTTCTGGGAAGTTTTCAACAAACCACACATGTTAAACAAGGATTTCAAGCCAGGGGAAGTTCTCCAAGTCAACTTTCCGATGGTAGAAGTTGAGGCCAATGGTGTGGGAAAGCTCTCATAGAAATTTGGTTAACAGGGGTTAAGAGTTAAGAAGCAGGTTAAGAATGGTTCCTGCTGGGAAAACATTTCCTACATTTGTAAGTGTGGAAACCCGTATATTTCTGTGTGGTCTGCTCTCTTAATCTTGTCTTTGAAGCTTTATTTTCAACTTTGCGTATAAGATCAATTGAAGAACATTTAATACAAACATATGATAATCTATCCCAGAGTGTTGTTGATGACTGTACAGCTGAGGGGCAGGGACACCATGTGCCTCGCTGCTCTCAGCCGGGCCAGGCGGCTCCCCAGACAGCGGCGTGTGGTGGGCCTGGGCAGAGGTTCTGCATGCGGCGCTAGGAACAGGGAAAATGCCCGGCGCCCCGGAAGCCACACCCAGAAGATATTTTATTGTTTTTCCCCACCCCATTTCACCCACTGGCCTTTTTTGGCAAGATGTACCTCTTTATTGGATTCATTTACCTGCTCCCAAAGTTCTCCCCACATATCCATTTTTAGTGTCCCAGATTATAAAATCTGGGAAAGAGCAATCTTTTAAACTTTTTGGTAAAGATCCAGAGAAACTTATTATCCCATTTAATCCCTCACAGGTACAATGGCTCACTCAAAATAATGATTGGGCTATTAGCTGTTTGATTCTGGGTCCCTTAGATAGGATATCTGGGTCTCTACGGAACCTCTAATTCTCATCCCTCTTTGTCTATTGTATGTCTTTGGTGCGCTAATTTGTCCATGTCCGTCAAAACTGACTGTTTTATGTTAAGTCTGTGATTTCATTTTGTGGTTTGTTTGGTTGTACTGTGTTTCAACTTCAAAAGACAAAATGGTTAACATTTTATCTGCTGGTTGTTCACCCCTTGATTTAGTTTTAACTAATTTCATAAAAAGAGAAAAATAAATAAAAAGCTTCATTTGGTTTTTGGAGACCGGCACCTGTAGTTAGGAGTCTAGCACAGCTGAGAAGCCCTGCTAGGAGCTTCTCAGTACAAGCGGTTCTTAAAGGGGCCAGAGGCTTCTCGGCTTCTATGGTAAGGGAAATAGTGGCTGGTTTTCCTACAAAAATCTCTGTGATTGTGATTATTGGGTTCAGCAGGTGACAAGGAGCTCCTCTCTTGAAATTAGTTAGAAAATGTAAAAATTTGGTATGGTCAAATTTATAAGACGTGTGTAGCCGCCTCATATTATTTCTGATTGATTTTTAGAGGTATAAATATTTCCTGCATTTCTTGGTTATAGAGTATTGGCTTATAAGTTATTGGGTATGATTAAAAACGTGTAACATTGGTAAAGAAACTTAGCTTAAAACTGGTAACTCAGGGTTGGAATGATTTAAAAAAAACCAAAAACACATGGCATGAACCATCCCGGAAAATCAAGCCTCAAAAGATACTTCTAAATTTAGATAATATTTTGTTTAATTCTTATCCTAGAAATGAGACTTATAAAAGATAGGATTTAGGACAGTTGTCTCTTTGAGCTATTGGAGGCTGCACAGTCATGTGTTTTTGTGTGTAAAAACTGGTTGTCAAACTTTGTAACATTGATTAAGGTAATGCTTTCGGTATTAATCTTAAAGAGAATGGATTGTTTGAAATTGGGCTTTGTTTTCCAAAGTTGTGGTTATGCTCTAGTATTGCAAAAGAAACTTAACAATTAAGGCTGAACTGCCAGTGTTCCATGGACCACAGTTTGCAGTCTGATCGTAGCCTCGTGATTCTTAACTCACCCATAATTTGTAATTAGGATGTTTTCGAAGAGTGATAAAGGTTTCTTAAGAAAAGCTGTGGCCAGTATGGGCCCACTACATCTTTTACACAAGCTTTATTGGATACAATGTTAGAATCAAAATTTAACCCAAGATTAAAAAGGAGATCTCAATAGGAATTTATTTGGTATCAAACAGGCTCCTGATGAACTGTTTCAAAAATGTGTGGATAGACACAGCTAATAAAAATTTCAATTGAGACCCTGAAGCAGGGATTTCTTTTGCTATAAGAATGGCTTATAAGAATGCTAATGTAAAGCCAGGTGTCATGGCGCACGCCTGTAATCCCATCACTTGGGAGGCAGAGGCAGGCGGATTTCTGAGTTCGAGGCCAGCCTGGTCTACAGAGTGAGTTCCAGGACAGCCAGGACTACACAGAGAAACCCTGTCTCGAATAACAAACAAACAAACAAAAAAACAAAAACAAAAAAAGAATGCTAATGTAGTCGGCCACACTGCCATCCAGCCATTCAAAGCAAAGACAGATATAAATTGGACCCTCATACAATCAGGTCTGGTTATGACTGCTGCCTTGCAGGGTTCTAGAGTATGAGTAATGCTTTCACAGTGCTGAGGTGATAAGAAATGATTTAAGTATGGGGCATAGATACTTTTAGGAAAGATTGTCCAAAAAATTAAAGACATAGACAGGTAGTAGAATTGCTCCCCTGGAGTCTGCCCTCATGGCAGGAGGGGTAAACTTTGGACCTGGCCTCAGGCAATAGTCTCAGATAAAGAAATACTTACATTTGAAGTTGCAAAGCTCAGAGCAGTCTCAGACGCTTGCATGACCCTCCCTGCCTAGGGAAGTTTTTTGGGTCCTCACCTCGCCTTCAGCGAATTCCTCTTAGGCCAAAGCAGCATTATCAACAGATCTATCTAGGTGTTGTTCAAAATAAAGTTCAAATTTAAGATTTATGAAAGGTTAATGAGGCTATGGAACTTATGAAGTCATTAAAATCTGGCCTGCCTACCTCCTAGTGTTATTATGGATTTGGAGAATTATTTTTATATTATTCCTTTCATCCTGATCATGGTAAAGAGTTTGTGAAGTGATATCATTGGAAAGTTTTGCCTCAAGGAATGGCTAATAGCTTCACCTTATGTGAGAAAAACTTTTTGTCTATGCTTCAATACAAGAAGCTAGGACTTTGAATCTTTCAGTGTATACTATTCATGGAGTTTTATTACAGGACTTTGCTCTTACAATGGGCTTTAAAATCTTGGGGAGTAGTTGTTACTCCAGAAAAAAGTCAAAGAAAATATCATTTTCAATATTTGGGATATCAGTTATATTCTAAATCAATTGTAGCACAGAAAATTCAAATAAAAGATAATTTATTTACTTTAAGTGATTTTCAAAAGTTAGGAGATATTAATCGGCTAAAACATCATCTTAAACTTACTACAGGAGAACTTATACCTCTGTTTGATACCCTCAAAGGGGATGCAAATCCTAATTCCTCTAGACAATTAACTGATGAGGGACGAATAGCTTTGCAGAAAGTAGAGGACGCTATTAACCAACAACAGATACATTATATGGACTATGATCAATTATTGGCTGCTTGCATTCTTGATATGTCATACACAAACAGCCTATGACTTTGGCAGAAGGGACCACTAATGTGGATTCATCTTTCTTCGTCTCCAAAGAAAGTTTTAACACCTTATTATGAAGCTGTTCCTGTGTTAATACAGAATTGTAGGATAGAATCAAGGAAATATTTTGGGAAAGAACCTTATGAAATATTTATCCCTTATTCCAAGCAACAATTAAATTGGTTATTGCAAAATATTGATATTTGGCCTATTGCGTTATTACAAAACAGTGATATTTGGCCTATTGCATGTGCAAATATTCTAGGCAAAATTGATAATCATTATCCAAAAGACAAATTGTTACAATTTGCTTCTATGCATGCTTTTGTATTTCCTGTGAATTTACGCATGCATCCCATAGAGAATACACTCACTGTAGTTACAGATGGCTCATCTAATGGAAAGGCTGCATATGTGATTGAATCACAGGTTCATTCTCTTGAGTTTCCCCCCTGCTTCAGCACAAATAATAGAACTACATGCTGTGGCTGCTGTTTTTGAAATACTGAAAAACCAAGCCTTTAATTCATATACTGATAGTCAATATATAGCTCATGGCTTACAATTACTCAAAACTATACCTCTTCTAGATACTGCTGATTCTCAAATTTTGCAATTATTCTTGCAAATACAACTAAATTTAAGAGAACATACACTTCCCCATTTTGTAGGCCACTTAAGAGCTCATACTGGATTGCCAGGGCCATATAGTGAGGGCAATGCAACAGCAGATCTATATACCAGGAAGGTTAGAGCTCTTACACAGGAACAATTAGCCAAACAATCTTATTCTTTACATCATCAAAATAGTCATAGCTTGAGATGGCAATGTGATATTTCTAAAGAATGTGCATGTCAAATTTTAAAGACTTGCCCTGAATGTCCTCAATTTCTACCTGTACCACATAACTGTTAATCCTAGAGGACTTATACCTAATCAATTATGGCAAATAGACGTTACTCATATTCTGATTTTAAAATATGTACATGTGACTATTGACACCTTTTCAGGCTTTCGTTGCCACTGCCTTATCAGGAGAAGCAACTAAAAATGTAATCAATCATTGCCTATGCTGTTTCTTTATGCTTGGTGTTCCAAATCAGACTAAAACAGGTAATGGAACTGGCTATTTCAGTCAAGCATTTGAGACTTTCTTTGGACAACTTAATATCACCCATATTACTGAGATTCCATATAACCCCCAGGGACAAGGTATTGTTGAAAGAGCACATCAGACTCTTAAGAATATGATCTCTAAATTACAAAATTGTGGGGGAGTTCTTTATCCCACTTCTGACAATCAGAAAAATTTGCTTAACCATGCACTCTTTGTTTTAAACTTTCTTACATTAGACAATGAAGGAAGATCTGCTGCAGATAGACTGTGGCATCCTTCCACATCCCAAAATTATGCACAAACCATATGGAAAGATCCCCTAACTAACAAATGGCAGGGCCCAGACCCTGTTCTGATTTGCGGAAAAAAAGACATGACTGCATATATGACAACCAAGCAGGCAATGCTAGATGGCTACCAGAAAGATTGATAAAATTATGTAACCCACCCAGGGAAACCCCTAAGAATTTGTCTAAATGTGCTTAATTTCAGAAAGGAAGAAAAATGTTCCCTCCATGGATGTTCCTGTACCTTGCAGCCGCGAGTGCCACCTCTCCATATCAGATTTTTAATTTTACCTGGATTATTACTAACCAAGCAGGAGACATTGCAAATTCCTCCTCCACAGTCTCTGCTACAATCCCTTGGCCCATACTAGAGGTAGATATCTGCAGCTTGGCCCTTTGGGCCAGCTAAATTTTGAGAATGCCAGAGCACTTTTTGCCACAACCTAAGGCCCTAGAATTGACAGACTCGAGCACCAACCCAGAGTGTAGTAATAGTGCCCGTCGTGCCATACTCACCCTATTTGATGGGGGGGGACTTTATGTCTCCCCTGGGGGACATCGAGATCACTCCATTTCCAGAAAATGTGGTTTTAGTGGCTCCTTCTACTGTGCCAGTTGGGGGTGTGAAACTACTGGAGACACCTATTGGCAACCCTCTTAGACCTGGGATTATATTTCCATAAAAAGGAAATTCCCAGTCAAGAGAACATATGGGCCGGGTGAGTTCCCTCCCAACTCTCAGTGCTGGGCAGATTCTCCCTGGTTAGGTTGGTGCAATCCCCTAATCATATCATTTACAGAGACAGGCAAAAAACAATACTGGGAAGGCCCTGAATATGAATAGGTCCTTCGCCTATATGCTGATGGAAAAGACCCGGGACTAACCATTAAAATAAGGCTACTTAAGTTCATCCCAAATCAACAAAACAAAATTGCCGTCGGCCCCAACTCAGAGCTCCAACAGAATAACAACCAAGCCCATGGTCCCAGGAAGATATCCACTAATTCTGTCAAAACCCTAACCCCCTATTCTAGTTCAATTTTTCAACCTACTCTCCCTGTGGGTCCCCCCTCTACTGCTGATCTTATTTAATTAATGTCTCAATATAAGCCATTCATGAGGCCAATCATACCCTCTTAGAAGAGTGTTGGGTTTGCTACTCCTCTACCCCACCCTTTTATGAGGGAATTGCTAACTTTGAAAAATTATTATTTATTAATGACACCTCCAGCCTGTGATGGAGCCCACCTGAAAAGTAAGACTTGACCCTTAGCAAAGTCTCTGGTCTAGGTTTGTACCTCCTTGGGCCCTATATGTTACCTCCTAAAGCCCTCACCCAAGTTTGCAATCAGACTCTTTTTGTTTTTGTTTTTGTTTTTGTTTTTTCGAGACAGGGTTTCTCTGTGTAGCCCTGGCTGTCCTGGAACTCCCTCTGTAGACCAGACTGGACTCCAGAAATCCGCCTGCCTCTGCCTCCCAAGTGCTGGGATTACAGGTGTGCACCACCACCACCCGAGACTCTTTTTGTTAATGCTTCTTTTCAATATATTTCAGCCTCTAATAATTTGTACCTTTCTTGTTCCTCAGTCATAACTACCTTTATAGTCACCGATACCTTTCTCACCAATCATGATTATTGCAGAGAAGTAACCCTTCTCCCACATCTTACTATTCATAAGTCTGATGATTTCCTAAGGTCCTGGGAATGAGGAACTATGCTTCCCTCCAGAGCAAAGAAAGAACCCATAACTGCAGTTACATGAGCAGTCATCCTTGGACTGGCAACTGCACGCGCTGGGACAGGAATTGCTTCCTTAATTACCTCTAAACAGCAATATACTCAACTCAGTGCAGCAGTTGATAGAGACATACAGGAGTTACAGTCAGGTCTTAAGAATCGTAAAGATTGAGACTCCAGCCAGGGCCACCTTTGCAGGGGGGACGGGGGGCGGGGGGAGGATGATCTGCTAGGCTCTGGCCGCCAGGCAGGCCCAGCGCCACCGAGACTCTGCGGGACTTCCCCGCGCCCTCTGGCCTTGCACCTAGGCAGCGGGTGGCAGCCAGCTCGTGGTCCCTTGGAGCAGCGGTAGCGGAGGGCCTCCATATTGCAACCAGGATACAGCTGGAGAGGCCCAGGTAGACAGACTCCAGCCGGGGCCACCGTCGCGCGGGGTGATCTGCTAGGCTCTCGCTGCCAGGCAGGCCCAGCACTGCTGAGGCTCTGCGGGACTTCCCCATGCCCTCCGGCCTTGCACTGAGGCAGCAGGTGGCAGCCAGCTCGTGGTCCCTTAGAGCAGCGGTCACACATAGTCACCAGTAGAGAAACAACAGGTGAGTCCAGCCTCGCGGGAGATTCAAACACCAGCCAGTGACAACAAGGCCAACTAACACCAGAAATAACCAGATGGCAAAAGGAAAATGAAGGAACGTTACTAGCAGTAATCAAGGCAACATGACAGCATCTGAACCCAGTTCGCCAACAACAGGAAGCCCTGGATACCCCAAAACACCAGAAAAACAAGATTTGGATATAAAATCACTGGTCAGGATGCTGGTAGCTGAACACATAGAAAAATCTCGTAAAGAAATAGAGGAGAAAATGGATCAAAAGTTAGAAGCCTTTACAAGGCAAATACAAAAATCACTTTAAGAAATTCAGGAGAAGATGGATCAAAAAGAAGACAATAAGGAGGAAAGACAAAAAATCACTTAAAGAAATACAGAAGAATGTGGGCCAACATGTAGAAGCTATGAAAGAGGAAACACAAAAATCTCTTAAAGAAATACATGAAAACACAATCAAGCAAGCGAAAGATCTGAGCATATCCATCCAGGTTCTAAAAACAGAAGTAGAAACAACTAAGAAATCACACAGGGAGACAACTTTGGAGATAGAAAACCTTGGGAAGAAATCAGGGGCCATAGATGCAAACACCAACAATAGAATACAAGAGATAGAAGACAGAATCTCAGAAGCCGAAGATACCATAGGAACCATTGATTCAACAGTCAAAGAAAATACTAAATGCAAAAAGGTTGTAACCCAAAACATCCAGGAAATCCAGGACACAATGAGAAGACCAAACCTAAGGATTATAGGTACAGATGAGAGTGAAGATTTACAAGTTAAAGGGCCAGCAAATATCTTCTACAAAATTATGGAAGAAAACTTCCCCAACCTAAAGAGAGAGATGCCCATGAATATACAAGAAGCCTATAGAACCCCAAACAGACTGGACGAGAACAGAAATACATCCTGTCACACAATAATCAAAACTCCAAATGTACTAAACAAAGAAAGAATATTAAAGGCAGTAAGAGAAAAAGGCCAAGTAACATATAAAGGAAGACCTATCAGAATAACACCAGACTTCTCACCTGAGACCATGAAAGCTAGAAGATCCTGGACAGATATCATGCAAACTCTAAGACAACACAAACTTCAGCCAAAACTACTTTACCCAGCAAAACTCTCAATCGCCATAGATGGAGACATCAAGGTATTCCATGACAAAACCAAATTTGCATGGTATCTTTCCACAAATCCAGCTCTACAAAGGATAATAGGGGGAAAACACCAAGACAAGGAGGGAAACTATACCCGGGAAGAAGCAAGATAGAAACCTCCTCTCATCAAACCCAAAAGAAGATAACCTCTCGAATATAAAAAAATAAATAAATAAATGAATAAAAATTTCAAAAATGTCGGGAGGTAATAATTACTATTCCTTAATATCTCTTAACATCAATGGACTCAATTCCCCAATAAAAAGACATAGATTAACAGACTGGATACGGAAACAGGACCCTACATTTTGCTGCATACAGGAAACACATCTCAGTGTTAAAGACAAACACTGCCTTAAAGTAAAAGGCTGGAAGACAATTTTACAAGCAAACGGTCTCAGGAAACAAGCCAGAGTAGCCATTCTAATATCAGATAAAATTGACTTCCAACCTAAAGTCATCAAAAGAGACTCAGAAGGTCACTTCTTGCTGGTCAAAGGGAAAATCCACGAAGAAGAGCTCTCAATACTGAACATCTATGCTCCAAAATGCAAGGGTACCCTCATTCGTAAAAGAAACCTTAATAAAGCTTAAAGCACACATTACACCTAACACAATAATTGCGGGTGACTTCAACACTCCACTCTCCTCAACGGACCGATCATGAAAGCAGAAACTAAACAGGGACACAGTGAAAGTAAATGAAGCTTTGGACCAATTGGATTTAACAGATATATATATATATATATAACATTTCATCCTAAAGCTAAAGAATATACCTTTTTCTTAGCACCGCATGGTACCTTCTCCAAAATAGATCATATAATTGCTCACAAGACAGATGTCAACAAATACAAGAAGATCGAGCTAATCCCATGTCTCCTATCAGATCACCATGGAGTAAGAGTGGTCCTCAATAGCAACAAAAACAAGAGAAAGCCCACATACACATGGAAACTGAACAATACTCTACTCCATGACACCTTGGTCAAGGAAGAAATAAAAAAAGAAATCAAAGACTTTTTAGAATTCAATGAAAATGAAGGTACAACCTACCCTAATCTATGGGACACAATGAAAGCAGTGCTAAGAGGAAAACTCATAGCTCTAAGTGCATCCAAAAAGAAACTGGATACACTAGCAGCTTAACGTCACACCTTAAAGCCCTGGAAGAAAAATAAGTTAACTCACCCAGGACGAGTAGAAGACAAGAAATCATCAAACTCAGGGCTGAAATCAATCAAGTAGAAACAAAGAGAACCATACAAAGAATCAACAAGATCAGGAGCTGGTTCTTTGAGAAAATCAACAAGATAGATAAACCCTTAGTCAGACTAACCAAAGGACACAGAGACAGTATACAAATTAACAAAATTAGAAATGAAAAGTGAGACATAACAACAGAAACTGAGGAAATGAAAAAGATCATCAGATCCTACTACAAAGGTCTATACTCAAAACAACTGGAGAATCTGGAGGAAATGGACAATTTCCTAGACAGATACCAAATACCAAAATTAAATCAGCATCAAGTAGATCAGCTAAATAGTCCCATAAGCCCTAAAGAAATAGAAGGCATTATAGAAAGCCTCCCAACCAAAAAAAAGTATGGGACCAGATGGTTTTAGTGCAGAATTCTACCAGACCTTCAAAGAAGACTTAACACCAATACTTTTCAACCTATTTCACAAAATAGAGACAGAAGGGACACTGCCCAACTCATTCATCGAAGCCACAATTACACTAATACCTAAACCACAAAAGATCCAACAAAGAAAGGGAACTACAGGCCAATTTCTCTTATGAATATCGATGCAAAAATACTAAATAAAATTCTTGCCAACCAAATCCAAGAGCACATCAAAACGATCATTCACCATGATCAAGGAGGATTCATCCCAGGGATGCAGGGATGGTTCAATATACGGAAATCCATCAATGTAATACACTACATAAACAAACTAAAAGAAAAAAAACCACAAGGTCATCTCATTAGATGCTGAAAAAGCATTCGACAAAATTCAGCATCCTTTCATGCTAAAAGTCTGGAAAGAGCAGGAATTCATGGCCCATACCTAAACATAGTAAAAGCAATCTACAGCAAACCAGTAGACAACATCAAAATAAATGGAGAGAAACTTGAAGCAATCCCACTAAAATCAGGGACTAGTCAAGGCTGCCCTCTCTCTCCATATCTTTTCAATATAGTACTTGAAGTTCTAGTCAGAGCAATTAGACGACATAAGGAAGTCAAAGGGATACAAATTGGAAAGGAAGAAGTCAAACTATCATTATTTGCAGACGATATGATAGTTTACTTAAGCGACCCAAAAACTCCACCAGAGAACTTCTACAGCTGATAAACAACTTCAGCAAAGTGGCTGGTTATAAAATTAACTCAAGCAAATCAGTAGCTTTCCTATACTCAAAGGACAAGCAGGCTGAGAAAGAAGTTAGGGAAATAACACCCTTCACAATAGCCACAAACAACATAAAGTACCTTGGCGTAACTCTAACCAAACAAGCGAAAAATCTGTATGACAGGAACTTCAAGTCCTTGAAGAAAGAAATCGAAGAAGACCTCAGAAGATGGAAAAAATATTTCTTGCTCCTGGATTGGCAGGATCAATATAATAAAAATGACCATCTTACCAAAAGCAATCTACAGATTCAATGCCATCCCCATCAAAATCCCAACTCAATTCTTCATAGATCTAGAAAGAGCAATTCTCTAATTCATCTGGAGCAACAAAAAACCCAGGATAGCTAAAACTATTCTCAACAATAAAAGGACTTCTGGGGGAATCAATATCCCTGACCTTAAGCAGTACTACAGAGCAATTGTGTTAAAAACTGCATGGTATTGGTACAGCAATAGGCAAGTAGATCAATGGAATAGGATTGAAGACCCAGAAATGAACCCACAGAGTTATGGTCACTTGATCTTTGAGAAAGGAGCTACAACCATCCAGTGGAATAAAGATAGCCTTTTCAACAAATGGTGCTGGTTCAACTGGAGGTCAACATGCAGAAGAATGCGAATTCACCCACTCTTATCTCCTTGCACTAAGATTAACACCAAGTGGATCAAGGACCTCCACATAAAACCAGACACACTGAAACTATTAGAAAAGAAACTTGGGAAAACCCTGGAGGACATGGGCACAGGGGGAAAGTTCCTGAACAGAACACCCATAGCTTACGCACTAAGATCAAGAATTGACAAATGGGACCTCATAAAATTACAAAGTTTCTGCAAGGCAAAGGACACTGTCAGAAGGACAAAACAGCAACCAACAAAGTGGGAAAAGATCTTCACCAACCCCACATCTGACAGAGGGCTAATATCCAATATATACAAACAACTCAAGAAGTTAGACCCCAAGGAACCAAATAACCCTATCAAAAAATGGGGTACAGAGCTAAACAAAGAATTTTCTCCAGAAGAAATTCAGATGGCCGAGAAACACCTTAAGAGATGTTCAATATCATTAGTCATCAGGGAAATGCAAATCAAAACAACCCTGAGATTCTACCTCACACCAGTCAGAATGGCTAAGATTAAAAACTCAAGAGACAAAAAGTGCTGCCGAGGATGTGGAGAAAGAGGAACATTCCTCCACTGTTGGTGGGATTACAAAATGGTAAAACCACTCTGGAAATCAGTTTGGTGGTTCCTCAGAAAATTGGGCACGCCATTTCCAGAGGACCCTGGCATACCACTCCTGGGCATATACCCAGAGGATTCCCCTGCATACAATAAAGACCCATTCTCCACTATGTTTATAGCAGCCTTGTTTATAATAACCAGAAATTGGAAGGAGTCCAAATATCCCTCAAAGGAGGAATGGATACAGAAAATGTGGTATATTTATACAATGGAATACTACTCAGCAATAAAAAATAATGAATTAATGCAATTTGTAGGTAAATGGTTAGACCTGGAAAATATCATCCTGAGTGAGTTAACCCAATCACAAAAGAATACACATGAAATGCAATCACTGATAAGTGGATATTAATGAGCCCAGAAGCCCTAAATACTCAAGGCACAATTAGCAAGTCAAATGATTCCCAAGAAGAAGAAAGGAGAGGACCCTGGGCCTGTAAAGATTGGATCCAGGTTTGTAGACCCAGAACAGAGAAACCATGGGGGGAGGGGGAATGATTGGGGAATAGTTGGGGGGAGAGGAATTATGGGACATATGGTGTGAGGGGGAACTGGGAACTGGGAAAGCCTTTGGAATGTAAACATAGAATATAGAAAATAAAAATTAAAAAAAAGAATCGTAAAGATTCAGTTTCCTCTCTTTCAGAAGTGGTCTTGCAACACAGAAGGGGATTTGACCTCCTCTTCCTCCAATAGGGAGGGCTATGTGCCACTCTTAAAGAGTAATGCTGTTTCTATACAGACAAGACAGGGTTAGTTTAAGACAGTTTACAAAAAAATCAAAAACAGTTTAGAAAAGAGAAAAAGAGAAAGTGAACAAAAAGAATCTTGGTATCAAAATTGGTTTTCCACTTCTCCATGGCTTTCCACCTTTCTGCCCAGCTTATTGGGATCTTTGATAGGATTCCTCCTGCTCAATTCTTTTGGCCCCTGGGCCTTTCAAAAGCTAACTCATTTCGTTAAGTCACAGGTGGATTCAGCCTTTGCCAGCAAGCCAGTTTCGGTCCATTACCATCGCCTGGAAATGGGAGATGGAGATCCTTCTACCTATGAGAAGCCGATAGATGCCACTTCTGCTGGCCTAGATTTTTCAGTCCTGGCCACAGAGCATAACACTCACTGGTATAACAAGCTATGGAGATGCCAATGATGGGAGATAGCATGATGCCATATGCCAGGTGCATACCTTTAAGGCTGTAGTGTGACTCCATGATAGGAAAGTAGTATGAGGCCATGGCCCAGGAACCCTTTCTCAGGAGTGCTGGGCATAGGCCAGAAACCCACTCTGGAAGAGCTGGCTGTGGATGTACCTCATGTAGCCTAAGACAGAGCCTCTACCCACATACACTTGTGTAGAAAGGTGCTGGTTATGGACAGGCTCTCCATCAGTTATACAAAATAGGGGGAGATATTGGAGGCTGACGCCTAAATTAAGGGGCTGGAATGCAACCATCTTACAAGCCCTCCTAAGTCACGTATGCAGTTGATTCAACACCCTCCCTCATCTGCTGTTCCAGGAACTGGCTAAAACAATAAACTGACTAAATATTTGGTTACCGGACCCTTATACAGGAACTAGCTAATCAACAAACTGGCCTTTACCCAAGCGTCCTTACCCTCGCTTTCTGAAGATACTCCACCTGATTGTTTCAAGATTTATCACCTTCTCTCATTCTCCTTCCTTACTGCTTAAAACCACCTGCCCCCTGTACAATAGACAGACCTTGACAACAATTTTGCTTTGTCTTGCTCCTCTGTCTTGCCCATTCTTCTAATCTTTCAGGCTGGATCCCCCTCGTCCCACGAATAACTGAGTCCTGCGGGTTGGGACACCTGAAATTACAGGTTCTGTTTGTTCGTTATTTGACCCTCATGTCCTTGCAAGTCATGAGGTAGATTTGGGTCTGGTCTTAGATAATGGGCTCAGATTAGAAGATATTTGCATTTGAGGAACCTTGTTCAAGGTACTTGCTGGGGTGAGTGCTGAGCAAATTGAATTTGCATTTAAGTAGATACAGAGCTCAGAGCTTTCTAGATGGAGGCTTGTGAAGGGCTGCTTTCGTCTTACAGATCCCACCTAGGGAAGTTTTGAAGATGTTGATGTGTTGGTAGAATATTATAAAGGTATTTTAAAGGAATGTTTCAAGAGCCTAATAAAAATGTTTGTTCCTTGCTTCAAGCAGCAATCAGATTATTACTAATTGTTGATCTATTGCATGGCAGGCCTTTTGGGGCAAAATTGATAATTGCTATCTAAAAGGATGGTTTGTCGTAATTTACTTTTGTATTTCTATACATGCGTCCCATGTAAAATACATCAACTATAGGAGTAAAGTTTGTATAATTAGATCACATTTTTTTTTGTTTTTTTGTTTTTTTGGTTTATTGAGACAGGGTTTCTCTGTGTAGCCCAGGCTGTCCTGGAACTCACTCTGTAGACCAGGCTGGCCTCGAACTCAGAAATCCGCCTGCCTCTGCCTCCCAATTGCTGGGATTACAGGCGTGCACCACCACGCCCAGCTTAGATCACATGTTTATTCCTTTAAGTGTCCCCCTGCTTCAGCACAAGTAACTTGAGTGCTGTAGTGGCTACTTTTAAAACGTTAAAAAAAATCAAGCCTTTATTTATATATTAATAACAAATATATCTATGTATATATACGTAGATATGGCTCATGGTTTACTATTGCTTAAAATTATTCTTTTATTTTAATACTGCTAGTTCTTAATTTTTACAATTGTTTATACAAATATAATTCAGGTTAAAAAGATGTTATTTAAAATAACTATCTTCTAGATATTTGATATAGTTAATCTTTAAAAAGGTTCCTAGACAATGACCTCTTAAGGCACATAAAGTTTGTATCCCAGACAGACTATATAATTTTTATATCATCAAAAGGAGTAGTGGCATTAAAATAATTTTATATTTTTTGTGCTCATAAAATTATAAAGATTTGTTCTTAAATGTCCTCAGTTTCTTCCCCTACCACATAATGGTGTTAATTCTAGAGGACTTATTTAATTGTTACAGATAAATGATGCTCATATTTCTAATTTATGTCATGATATATGCTTATTGTTCAAACTTAAAATAATACAGACAATGGAACTGGCCATTTAATAAAGTTATCAAACATTTGAGATGTCTTTGACAATTTAATTCCTTGTATCCTCAAAGACTAGGTAATATATAAAATTTTTAACACAATATTTTCTTAACAAAGAAAAGAGAGGGGAGTTTATATACCTGGGCATATAATTTAAATTATGCTTGTGTATTTTAAAGAAAATTTTAAAATTTAGATGCCAGGAAACTCCTTGCTGAGTATATGGCATCCTATAACTCGGCACATTGGTGCCTAGGTGAGATTAAAAAAAGTTCATTTATGGTCATATGACATGATCCTGACTTGATGATGGGGAAGAAGGCATGTCTGTAATTTTTTCCACGGAGTGCTGTGGAAGTGTGAACCAGCTGGTAAGTATTGGCTGATTAAAAAATGTTCTCAAAGCCACTTCTCCATAGTTGGGAAGATAGGCTAATTGTTTTCTAGCAGTTAATTCACAATCCCCAGGCCCTGTTTTCTGAATCATAAATTTGAAATTGAATTAGAAACCTTGGGCCTCCCAGAGACTGTCCAAGCTGTCTAGTTCCTTAGCAGTTAATTTATAAACCAGGCCCAGATGCCTGAATCACAAATTTACAGTTAAATTTGGGCCTTCCAGAAACAGCCCGAGCAAGTTTTTTTTCCTTTTAATCTCTCCCTTTTGTGTTTCAAGCAGGTATCTTTCAGATACAGCAAGGGCTTCCAGGACTCGAAGGTGGGCTGCTATAAAGGTCAGCCATCTCACATTCACGTGGCATCTACTTTACCTGTGGATCTCCAAAAATGGAGCTGCATAGAACTCAGATCTATGCATGTTTTTTTTTCAAGCAAACATAGGCACAAGATGAAATGCGAGGCGAGGCACTGCAAGGGAAAGGGAAGAAATCCTGCGTCTGAGTTTCCCTAAAAGCATACCTGGCTGCATAGGGGTCGATGTTGAGAGACTGTCCTTATAATAATAAGGCAGTCTATTTCCACTCCCTGAAAAAGGACATCATTTAATATTTAAGGGGGCCAAAGGTCTCTGCTTTTTCGCACTGGTAAGTTCCCACCATCTTTAGATGGATATATTTATCCACTGGTTCTTTTAAAAAATTATAAATTAGGGGGAGTTGTCCCTTCCCCCACTCCAGCATTTGAGTTAGGCAGATCGGCTTCTGCTTTGCTCAGCCCATGAATTTCCTGGCCTTTGTTCTATTTAGAACAACCCAGGCACAGCTGGAAGCCAGGGAACCATGATGGATCTGCAATTCTTAACCCTCAGCAGGTGAGCTGCTGAGAAGGAGCCAACCACCTGCTGAGTCTGGAGCCAGCAAGATCCCAAGACTCCACCTCATGCCTGGGGGGAAGGAATCTTCCAGACTATATATTGGGTTACATTTATTAAAATTCGTGTCTTGAAAGGCAATGTCTCCTTGACCCAATTCTTTTGTGCCACTTTCCCCATCCATCCCATAAGTTTCTCTTGCAGGGACCAGTCCACGGTAGCTGCAGATCTCCTGCGTGAGATACAAGTTGGCCTGGAGCTCTGATATTAAACTCCCTCATGCATTTGCATTAAGCTGGCCTCTTGAGTTTCTTGGGGGAGTGCCATCCCGAGATTTGAGTAGGGGTCCCCAAAAAGGAGGTCCTAGATTTTGTGGTGCATTGGCTGGGAAACTGCATAGCCCGCAGGAACCCCGAAGACCCCTTGGAGGTACATTGGTGTGAGTGTTTGAGTGCAGCACTGCTGTCTGTATGTATATGTGTGTGATGTGTATGTGTGTGTCTTGGTCTTGGTCTGTGTTTCAGAGGGAGTGGATGTGGAATCCCACTCTGGGGAGTAGATGTGGAACCCCACTCTGTGCAGCTGCCACTGCAGACCGTGAGGACCCAGTGGCTGTGGAAGGGGGGATGCCCTGGGCCCACGAGCTGCGACCCTTGGAAGATGTTCCAAGGGTGAAGGTCAGGGGCACCTGACTGTGTAACGAAGGAGATGGAGTGCTCCTTCTCCCCAGATGGGAGTGGATGTGGAATCCCACTCTGTGAGAGGTCACATTTAGCTGTTTGGTTCAAGTCCAGATGTGGACGAGTGTGCTTGGATGTGCTAGTGTCTGTTGTTTTTGTTCTGTTCTTGTGTTTTTTATTCTTTGACATGGGGCAGACTGTGACAACCTCTTTGTCTTCTGTCTGTCTCACTCTTTTGTCAAAGTCTGAGTCTGTAAGCCTGTCTGAAAAATTTCAGTTTTACTTGTGTCTGGGGCTCAGAGAGCCTGTCTGGTGTGGTAAGTTTAACTGGCAGCCTTGATAGACCGCAGGGGTCTGGAGGAAGCTTTAGACCCTGGAGAGGGCTGAATAAGGCTTTTCTCCATCTGTAAACAGCAATAATGGTGGGGGCTGAGTTTTACTGAGATCTGGTTTGGTTCCTGCAAGGGCACCTGATGTCTGGCCCTCTAGGGGCAAATTGTGTGTTGATTTTCCTTGTTCTATGTTCTTAAATCTAGAGGCCTGATGGTGGCAGCATCAGGCTGTCTAGATAGTGTTATGTTGTATTTTGTTCTGTGTTCTCAGATGCTTGCTCTTTTTCCCCTTTTCTCTGCTCTCAGCCTGAGAACTCCAAGTTTAAACTGTTTGCCTGGGCTCCCGGTTGTACCCCCCCCTTTCTTTATAGTTTCTTCTTCTAAAGAAAACTCCCAACTGCAGCTGCAAGGTCATTCTCCACCAAGTTAAAACAAAGAAGAGACAAAATACTTTGAGGACCTCTGATGGAGAAAATAAGTCTTAACAAGATACTCAAGGTGGCAGATATGGAAATTCTGAATTTAAGTTGGTACAGATGGTTTATTTCATTTATTTTAAATTGTTTAGATTATTATAATAGATATGATGCCAAGATTTATGGTTATATTATTCTTCTGAGAAAGAGGTCAAAATAAGAGAGATCTCCAAAATACTAGATTCTAAAATATTAAGCAAAAAACTGTCTCGGTGATACTAATGTCTTGTTTTGAGATTTATATTACAGAAATTGTTGTTATATTCAAGGCATAAATTCTTATTTGATAGAGATTTTAAATTGATACAAAATCAAGGTTTTCATTAGTATAAATACTAAAAATGTAAAAGTGCAAGATTTACACCCAGTCCTTCTTTGCTGTTATTGTTATAGATCTGAGATGTTTAAGCCTGTGAGTTTGGGGCCAAATAAAATATAAGGTTCTGAGTTTATTATTGTGGTGTTTTCTATGTTTTAAACATAAATAGCTGAAGATAGTTTAACAGACAACAGTCCACTTTACATAAATAGTTGGTTTTTTAAAATTTGTCAAAAGTCCATGGAATATGATGTTTAATGTTATTTATTTTTGTTATAGAGACTAGTCTGCTCCTGACAGGTTTCCTTTCTTGAAGAAACAGCATGTGTAGAGTTGCTTCTGTTATGGAAGAGAGAGAGAGAGAGAGAGAGAGAGAGAGAGAGAGAGAGAGAGAGAGAGCGAGCCATGGGATTGCCTCTCTTCATCTACAGACAAACTTAATGTGTCCATAAAATATTATATGGCTGCTTGGTGGTGGTGGCACACGCCTTTAATCCCAGCACTTGGGAAGCAGAGGCAGGCGGATTTCTGAGTTTGAGGCCAGCCTGGTCTACAGAGTGAGTTCCATGACAGCCAACAGCCAGGACTACATAGATAAACCCTATCTTGAAAAACATATATATATATATATGGCTTAATAATTCCTGAATCTTTAAGTCTGTTAGGTGTTCTTGTGCCAGAAGGCTAAAGACCAATGCTCCAACATTTTAAAATATAAACTGTTCAGGTGTTCAGCAGTGTCTATCATTTGGCTAAGATAAGAGAGGTCATGCAAGGGGCAACTGAACCCCCTTCAGTCTTTCTGGAAAGACTCATGGAGGCTTACAGAAGGTATACTCCTTTTGACCCTACGTCTGAAGGGCAGCAAGCCTCTGTGATTATAGCTTTTATTGGGCAGTCAGCCCCCGACATCAGAAAGAAATTGCAGCAGATTGAGGGATTGCAGGACTAAGGGATATGGTTAGAGAGGCTGAAAAAGAAGAAAAAGAAGGCAAGAAGAGCGGGATGCTAAGAAGGCAAAAAGGGTGGGGAGTGGCGGAGATAGGGAAAAGATGCTAGAAAGATTGTTAGCTCAAGTATATTTGTGCTATACATGGTTTTTAGAAGTGAAAGTAATGGGTATGTAGATAGGAGGTCTGTACATGTTGAAGAGAGATTGAGGAAGTTAGAAAAGCATGGCACTGGGGAACAATCTTTAACAACAGAGAAAGAGAGAAAAAGAGGATGAAGATAGGAGAGATAAGAAGCAGGAGACCCAAAAGACATAGACCACACTTGGACAGAGATCAATGCGCACACTGTAAAGCCAAAGGGCACTGGGCCCATAAATGCCCCAAGAAGAAACAAGGGACAAAGGTGCTGTCCCTAGAAGATGATGAAGACAAGGGAAGAAGGGGCTCAGCTCCTCTGTCCGGGCCTAGGGTAACATTGCAAGTGGAAGGGACCCCCATAAGTTTTTTTTGATTGATATGGGGGCAGAATACTTGGTGCTTAAGACCCCTTTGGGTAAGATAAAAAAATGAAAAGACGCTAGTAATTGGGGCCATGGGACAGAAATCCTACCCGTGGACCACTTCTCAGACAGTGTACCTAGAGAAAAATCTAGTGACTCACTCATTTTTGGTCATCCCAGAGTGCCCCGTGTCCCTACTAGGGAAAGACTGGTTAATTTCTTTGAGACTGTTTTACAGGAAGCCAGAATAGAATACCCCCTCAGACAAAAGGTAAGATGCACCTGAAGGACCAACACCAGACTCCATTGGCAGGTCTCGAGGGCGTGGCAGCCCACAAATTTGACTAAGGTATATAAAATTAAGCAGGGACCAGATGAATCACCGGCAGCCTTTCTAGAGCAGCACATAGAAGCATTTTTCTATACACCCTATGACCCCAGGCTAGGGGGATTTAATATAGTTTGCTAAAAAATATATAGAAAGATTCAATGCAGGTTATTAAGAAGGTCTATAAAAGGATTCAGTGCAGGTTGTTAGGAAAGTCTATAGAAAAATTTAGTGCAGTCTGATGAGACAGGGAGATAGAGGAGAAAAAGAAACAGGAAAAAATGACAGAGAAGGAAGCTACAGAAAATCCTGGCTAAAGGACAAAAAAAAAAAGGACCAATGTACATACTATAAGGAGAGAGGCCACTGGGTTAGAGTGTGCTTTAACAAATAGAAGCTGGGAGCAGGAATTCCCAAGTTTTGAGAAAAGTGCCCCCAAATGGCAAAAATGTTAGCCCTGGGTGAAGACAATGACCAAGGGAGATGGGGGATCTGAGCACCTTCCCCAACCCAAGATAACTATGAGAGAGGAAGAAAAACCCACTCAGCTCTTGATGGACACAGGGACTTAACACTCGGTCTTCCCACCCAATGGCCCGGTTTCCAAGAAAAGATATTGGGTCCAAGAAGCCACTGGTACCAAAATGTGTTCATGCACTACCCGAAGAACAATGGACCTAGGGATGGGATGGGTAACCCATTCATTTAAGGTCATCCCAGGCTGTCCTACCCTTTCTATTGGAGCAAGACATACTCTCCAAAATGGCAGGGGGGATAGATATACTTCCTGTCCAACGGGCCTCAGCTAACTGGCCCAAAAAGAGAGACTGACCCTTTCTGAAAGTTGACATGACCCCTGGCATGTCAACGCAGAAAGTGGAGCTAATTGCCCTTACCTAGACCTTGGAACTTGGAGACAGCAAGAAAATCAACACCCATGTGGATAACAGGTATGCCTTTGCCATAGCCCACGTCCACAAGTGTATATGCCAAGAGTACTGCTCACATCAGAGAAAACCAACAGGAAATCTTGGACCTCTTAGATGCCCTAATGAAGCCAGTAACCGTGAGTATTGACAACTACCCAGGAAGTCAAAAGGGAAAAGACTCAATGGGCAATAGCCCGGCAGAGCAAATGGCTCCAAAAATAGATGTACAGGAGCCCATATTGGTTGTGGATCTGCAAGAGACACCCACTAAAAATGAGACAAAATTAAGAGATAGCCTCACTTAAAATATGCTGAAGAAAAAAAGGACTGAGATTGCTTGCCACCCTAACAACTATTACCCAGAGAAGGTTGACACAAGAAGAGAAAATTATACTTCCCAGAAAGTAAGCCAAGGACTCACTAGGCCAAATGCACAGATGAACTCATTTAAGGGATTAATAGAACAGTATAAGGTATGCCAGCAAATGAATGCTTATGCAGCAAAGAATAAACAGGGCAAAAGACCTAGGAGAGAACAGCCTAGAGTATATAGAGGTTTTATAAACGCTAAGGCAGGAAAATGTGGTTATGTATATCTTTTAGCATTTGTAGATACCTAATCTAGATGGGTTGAGACTTCCCCCAGCAAGCAGAAAACAGCTGCCAGGGTTAGAAGAAATTTTCTCGAGTTTCAGAGTGCCCAAGATAATTGGATCAGACAATGGTTCTATTTTTGTTCCTAAGGAGAGTCAGAAATTGACAGAGATATTGGGGACTAATTGGAAACATTATTGAATGTATTGTCCCCGGGGCTCAAGGCAGCTAGAGAAAATAAACAAAATCCTATGAGGGACCTTAACTAAATTGACCTTGGAGACTGGCTTAGGCTGGGTGGTGCCTCTCCCCTTGTTTCTGAATAGTCCTTGCCATTTTAACCTGACCCCCCCAGATCCTCTTTGTTACCACAATTCCGTTGTTATCCACTGGGTCCTCCCAGGAGGTGTACCACAACATGAGATATGTTTGCCTTAATGCTCCAGGCATGTCGGAGACTCCTCACTGCTTCCAGACAGGTTAATGGATCTGTAAAAGAAGACTTCAGGAACAGTTGCTGGAACCCTGATGAAAGAGTTCCTCACCAAATTGACCACAGAGACTGGAATTAATAATTGGATAGCTCTCCTACCTGTGCTTTTCAGGGTTGGGAACACCCCTGGATGGTTTGGACTGATCCCTATAAATTGCTCTATGGCTGGCCCCCTCTACTGGTAGAAACTGCCTCTACATGTACTGCTTTCCCAGGCTTTGTTCTCTAGGTTCAAGGCGCTGGAGTGGATGAGACATCGAGGTCCAGGAGGCCTACTCAGGAGAAGGAGATCCACAAGGCCCTTGCTGGGCCAATTCTTATTATATGCTTAGTTCTGATCTTTGGCCCTTGTTTGGTGAATGAAGGACTTGCTTTTGTTAGGGATAGGGAAAATGCAGTACAACTTATGGTTCTCCAACACCAGTAATCAACCCATAGTCAGAATAGAAAATGAAGATGATCACCATTCCCTATATGCAGATACCACTTTATGAAATTCTAAGATTAGAATTAATAGAAGAAGAGGGGAAATGAAGGGAGTTTTGAATTTCTCAGAGCCCATAATTGAGATAGCAGGCCTGAAATAAGGGTGTTGAATTATTCTGGGAACTAATTGGCCATAAAAGATAAGGGACATGCCTGGACAATCTCCACTGAAGTCATGGGTTATCTGGACTGGGCCCCGGTCTCCAGTCCCCCCCCCCCAGCCCCATGCAGTTTGAGGTTAACCCGACCTCTTGCTAACCAAAATAAGCTGTCTTCTCACGTTGCTGAAATGCCAATCTGCTCGTACTGCTTGCTGATGTAACCACAGGCCAATTCTCCCTGTTAATGTTTAAATCAGCCAATTATGTGTAACTGTGCCAAACCCCCTAACTTTTCCTATATAAACCCAATTTATGAGCCTTGGGGTCGACTCCTCTGTCTCCTACATGAGATACAAGTCGGCCCGGAGCTCTGATATTAAACTGCCTCATGCATTTGCATTAAGCTGGTCTCTCGAGTTTCTTGGGGGAGTGCCATCCGAGATTTGAGTAGGGGTCCCCAAAAAGCAGGTCCTACAGTTCCCTGTGTTTGCTTCTGTTGCTTACAGATTCACCCATTTAACCTTCAAAACATTTTGTGAGGAAGTGCAAATCTTTTATTTTTTCCTGAGACAGGGTTCCTCTGTGTAGCCTTGTCTGTCCTGGGACTATGTAGACCAGGCTGCCTCTGCCTCCCAGTGCTGGAATTAAAGGCATGCACCTTCCTGTCAGCTTGAGACACTTTACATAGACTAGGCCGACCTCGAATTCAGGAGATGCACCTACCTCTGCCTCTCAAGAGCTGGGATTTCTATTTATTTATTCTACTTAAATTGTGTGTGTGTGTGTGTGTGTGTGTGTGTGTGTGTGTACGTGCACATATTCGAGTGGTTGCATGAGAGAGTGTATGCCACATATGTGCATATGTAGGCCAAGAGTGTCAAGCCCCTGAAGCTGGAGTTACAGGTTGCTGTGAGCTGTGACGTACTTGATTGGCCCTGAACCCAGGCTCCTATAGAAGCACTCAGAAAGTACTCTCAACCATTGTAATACTTCTCTGGCCTTTTCGATGATCTTGCATGTTGGCCTCCAGTTGAACCAGCACCATTTGTTGAAAAGGCTATCCTTTTTCCACTGGATGGTTGTAGCTCCTTTCTCAAAGATCAAGTGACCATAACTCTGTGGGTTCATTTCTGGGTCTTCAATTCTATTCCATTGATCTACTTGCCTGACGTTGTACCAATACCATGCAGTTTTTAACATAGTTGCTCTGTAGTACTGCTTGAGGTCAGGGATATTGATTCCCCCAGAAGTCCTTTTATTGTTGAGAATAATTTTAGCTATCCTGAGTTTTTTGTTACTCCAGATGAATTTCAGAATTGCACTTTCTAGATCTATAAAGAATTGAGTTGGGATTTTGATGGGGATGGCATTGAATCTGTAGATTGCTTTTGGCAAGATGGCCATTTTTACTATATTGATCCTGTCAATCCAAGAGCAAGAAATATTTTTCCATCTTCTGAGGTCTTCTTTGATCTCTTTCTTCAAGGACTTGAAGTTCTTGTCATACAGATCTTTCAATTGTTTGGTAAGAGTCATGCCAAGATACTTTATATTGTTTGTGGCTATTGTGAAGGGTGTTATTCCCCTAACTTCTTTCTCAGCCTCCTTGTCCTTTGAGTATAGGAAGGATACTGATTTGCTTGAGTTGATTTTATAATCAGCCACTTTGCTGAAGTTGTTTATCAGCTGTAGGAGTTCTCTGGTGGAGTTTTTTTGGGACGCTTAAGAATACTATCATATCATCTGCAAATAATGATAGTTTGACTTCTTCCTTTCCAATTTGTATCCCTTTGACTTTCTTATGTTGTCTAATTGCTCTCACTAGAACTTCAAGTACTATATTGAAAAGATATGGAGAGAGAGGGAAGCCTTGCCTAGTCCCTGATTTTAGTGGGATTGCTTCAAGTTTCTCTTTTGAAGTTTGTTTGATATTGGCTACTGGTTTGCTGTATATGGCTTTTATTATGTTTATGTATGGGTCTTGAATTCCTGTTCTTTCCAGGACTTTTAGCATGAAAGGATGCTGAATTTTGTCAAATGCTTTTTCAGTATCTAATGAGATGACCACGTGGGTTTTTTTCTTTTAGTTTATGTAGTGTATTACATTGATGGATTTCCGTATATTGAACCATCCCTGCATCCCTGGGATGAAGCCTACTTGATCATGGTGAATGATCGTTTTGATGTGCTTTTGGATACGGTTGGCAAGGATTTTATTTAGTATTTTTGCATCTATATTCATAAGGGAAATTGGCCTATAGTTCTCTTTGTTGGATCTTTGTGTGGTTTTGGTATCAGCGTGATTGTGACTTCGTAGACCGAGTTGGGCAGTGTTCCTTCCATTTCTATTTTGTGGAATAGTTTGAAGAGTATTGGTGTTAGGTCTTCTTTGGAAGTCTGATAAAATTCTGCACTAAAACCATCTGGTCCTGTAATTTTTTGCTCGGGAGACTTTCTATGACCCCTTCTATTTCTCTAGGGGTTATGGGACTGTTTAGCTGATCTAATTGATCCTGATTCAATTTTGGTATTTGGTATCTGTCTAGGAAATTGTCCATTTCCTCCAGACTCTCCAGTTTCATTGAGTATAGGCTTTTGTAGTAGAATCTTATGATGTTTTGAAATTCCTCAGTTTCTGTTGCTATATCCCCCTTTTCATTTCTAATTTTGTTTTTTTTTGGATATTGTCTCTGTGCCCATTTGTTAGTCTGGATAAGGGTTTATCTATCTTGTTGATTTTCTCAAAGAACCAGCTCCTGGTTTTGTTGATTCCTTGTATGGTTTGCTTTGTTTCTACTTGATTGATTTCAGCCCTTAGTTTGATGATTTCCTGTCTTCTCCTCCTCCTGGGTGAATTAGCTTCTTTTTGTTCCAGGGCTTTCAGGTGTGCTGTTAAGCTGCTAGTGTATGCTGTCTCCAGTTTCTTTTTGGAGGCACTCCCTGCAATGACTTTTCCTCTTAGCACTGCTTTCATTGTGTCCCATAGATTTAGATAGTTTGTACCTTCATTTTCATTGAATTCTAAAAAGTCGTTGATTTCTTCCTGTATTTCTTCGTTGACCAAGGTGTCATTGAGTATTGTTCAGTTTCCATGTGTATGTGGGCTCTCTGTTGTTTTTCTTGCTATTGAAGACCACTTTTACTCCATAGTGATCTGATAGGAGGCACGGGATTAGTTCAATCTTCTTGTATTTGTTGACATTTGTCTTGTGCCCAATTATATGATTGATTTTGGAGACTGTACCATGTGGTGCTGAGAAAAAGGTATATTCTTTTGCTTTGTGATGAAATTTTCTCTCTCTCTCTCTCTCTCTCTCTATATATATATATATATATATATATATATATATGCTAAATCTCTATATATATATCTATATACATATGATAAATCCAATTGGTCCAAAGCTTCAATTAGTTTCACTGTGTCCCTGTTTAGTTTCTGGTTTCCTGATCAGTCCATTGAGGATAGTGGAGTGTTGAAGTCACCCGCAATTATTGTATTAGGTGTAATGTGTGCTTTAAGCTCTAGTAGAGTTTCTTTTACGAATGAGGGTGCTCTTGCATTTGGAGCATAGATGTTCAGTATTGAGAGTTCTTCTTCGTGAATTTTTCCTTTGACCAGCAAGAAGTGACCTTCTGTGTCTCTTTTGATGGTTTTAGGTTGGAAGTCAATTTTACCTGATATTAGAATGGCTACTCTGGTTTGTTTCCTGAGACCATTTGCTTGTAAAATTGTCTTCCAGCCTTTTACTCTAAGGTAGTGTTTATCTTTGACACTGAGATGTGTTTCCTGTATGCAGCAAAATGTAGGGTCCTGTTTCCATATCCAGTCTGTTAGTCTATATCTTTTTATTGGGGAATTGAGTCCATTGATGTTAAGAGATATTAAGGAATAGTAATTATTACTTCCTGACATTTTTGACATTATTTTTTTATATATTAGAGTGGTTATCTTCTTTTGTGTTTGATGAGAGGGGTTTCTATCTTGATTCTTCTGGGGTGTGGTTTCCCTCCTTGTGTTGGTGTTTTTCCCCTATTAGCCTTTGTAGGGCTGGGTTTGTGGATAGATAATGTGAAAATTTGGTTTTGTCATGGAATACCTTGGTTTCTCCATCTATGACGATTGAGAGTTTTGCTGGGTATAGTATTTTTGGCTGATGTTTGTGTTCTGTTAGAGTTTGCATGATATCTTCCCAGGATCTTCTAGCTTTCATGGTCTCATGTGAGAAGTCTTGTGTAATCCTGATAGGTCTTCCTTTATATGTTACTTGGCCTTTTTCTCTTACTGCCCTTAATATTCTTTCTTTCTTTAGTACATTTGGGGTTTTGATTATTATGTGATGGGAGGTATTTCTGTTCTGGTCCAGTCTGTTTGGAGTTCTGAAGGCTTCCTGTGTATTCATGGGCATCTCTCTCTTTAGGTTGGGGAAGTTTTCTTCCATAATTTTGTAGAAGATATTTGCTGGCCCTTTAAGTTGTATATCTTCCCTCTCATCTATGCCTATTATCCTTAGGTTTGGATTTCTCATTGTGTCCTGGATTTCCTGGATGTTTTGGGTTACAAGCTTTTTGCATTTTGTATTTTATTGGACTGTTGAATCAATGGTTTCTATGGTATCTTCGGCATCTGAGATTCTTTCTTCTATCTCTTGTATTCTATTGTTGATATTTGCATCTATGGCCCCTGATTTCTTCCCAAGGTTTTCTATCTCCAAAGTTGTCTCCCTGTGTGATTTCTTAGTTGTTTCTACCTCTGTTTTTAGATCCTGGATGGTTTTGCTCAGATCTTTTGCTTGCTTGTTTGTATTTTCATGTATTTCTTTAAGAGATTTTTGTGTTTCCTCTTTCATGACTTCTACTTGTTGGCCCACGTTCTCCTTTATTTCTTTAAGTGATTTTTTGTACTTCCTCCTTATTGGTTTCTAATTTTTGATCCATACTCTCCTGAATTTCTTTAAGTGATTTTTGTGTTTGCCTTGTGAGGGCTTCAAATTTTTGATCCATTTTCTCCTGTATTTCTTTAAGAGATTTATCTATGTGTTCCGCTATCAGCATCCTGACCAGTTATTTTAGATCCAAATCTTGTTTTTCTGGTGTGTTGGGGTATCCAGGTCTTGCTATTGGGGAACTGGGTTCAGATGCTGCTATATTGCCTTGATTTCTGTTAGTAACATTCCTACATTTGCCCTTTGCCACCTAGTTATCTCTGGCCTTAGTTGGTCTTGTAGTCACTAGCTGGTGCTTGAACCTCCTGTGGGCTTGAAAGGCTATTTCCCCACCAATGGATGACTGGGTTTCCCCTGGCACAGATTGCTGATGTGTTGTTCTCCTCTTGGGTGCTGTTGGACCCCTGGTATATCTTGCTCTAAGCAATTTTATATTCAGTTATCTCTGTGGACCTGATGCTGCTTGTCTTCCCTGGTTCTGTTAGCTTAGTTAAGTCAGTAGCAAGGATGTTGTCTGTGGCCTCAGGGAGTGGAGAGTGTGGAGTGCAGGCACTCCCAAAGGTCCAGGAACCCATGCTCTGCTGGAACACAGGACTGCTGCTCTGCCAAGCTCCCATTCTTAGATGACCGGCTGGTGGCCCTGGTTCCCCAAGATCTTAAGCTTGGGAAATCTCGGGTATCTGTTTCTGCCCGCTCAGTCTAAGCACCACCACCAAGATAGCCACAGTTGAGCAGAGTTTACAGTTCCCCTCAGAGTGCAGAGCCCATGCCTGGTTGGGGCACAGGAACCACTGCTCTACCCAGTTTGCTACCAGGCAGCCTTGAGTCCCCAAAGATCCCAAGTTCTGTATCTCACGGGTACCTGGCTCAGCTCTCACTTAGTTCAGACCACTGCCAGGATGCTGGCAGTGGCCGCTTGAAGTGGGGAGTGAGGCTTGTAGAGTCTCCCACAGGACAGGGAGCCCACGACCTGCTGGAACACAGGACTGATGCTCCGCCAAGCTCCCATTTTATTATTATTATTATTATTATTATTATTATTATTATCATTTTAGTTTTTGAGACAGGGTTTCTCTGTGTAGCCCTGGCTGTCCTGGAACTCACTCTGTAGACCAGGCTGGCCTCGAACTCAGAAATCTGCCTGCCTCTGCCTCCCAAGTGCTGGGATTACAGGTGTGTACCACCATGCCCGGCTCCAAGCTCCCATTCTTAGATGACTGGCTGGTGGCCCCAGTCCCCTGAGATCTTAAGGTTGGGATATCTCGGGTATCTGTTTCTGCCCGCTCAGTCTAAGCACCTCCACCAAGATGGCTGCGGTTGAGCAGAGTGCAGGGTTCCCCTCAGAGCACAGAGCCCATGCCTGGTTGGGGCCCAGGAACCGCTGCTCTGCCCAGTTCGCTGCCAGGTGGCCTTGAGTCCCCAAGGATACCAAATTCTGGATATCATGGGTACCTGGCTCAGCTCTCGCTTAGTTCGGACTGCTGCAATAATGCCAGTGGTGGCCGCTGGAAGTGGGGAGTGTGGCTTGCAGAGTCTCCCGCAGGGCAGGGAGCCCACCTCAATGATCCTTAAAAACATAACTGGAACAGTCCCCAGAAATTTCTAATATTTTATTTTATTTTTGAGAAAGGGTTTCTCTGTGTAGCTCTGGCTGTCCTGGAGCTTTCTCTATAGATCAGGCTGGCCTCCAATTCAGAAATCCACCTGCCTCTGCTCCCTGAGTGCTGAGATTAAAGGTGTCTGCCACAAGTGTCCTGCTAACTTTTTTTTTAAACTGATGAAGTCTATGCAAAAAAAAATGTTTTCTCACATGGTGTTTTTCAGAATAGAGCTACACAGAGAAACTCAGTCTCAAAACAACAACAACAACAACAACAACAACAAACCTAACCAAATAAACAAACTTCTAAGTCTTTCAAAGGTGTATCTCTTTTAAAACCACACTGGAAATCAGTTTTGCAGTTACTCAGAAAATTGGGCCTGAGGATCTAGGTATCCCACTCCTGGGCATATACCCAGAAGATTCTCTAACATGTATTAAAGACACATGCTCCACTATGTTCATAGCAGCCTTATTAAAATATCCAGAAGCTGGAAAGAATCCAGATGTCCCTCAACAGAGGAAAGGATACAGAAAATGTGCTACAATTATACAATGGAATACTACTCAGCTATTAAAAACAATGAGTTCATGAAATTCTTAGGCAAATGGATGGAACTAAAAAATATCATCCCCAGTGAGGTAACCTAATCACAAAAGAACACACATGGTATGCACTCACTGATAAGTGATACACAAGTGATCCACTGATAGGGATACCCAAGATACAATTCACAAACCACATGAAGCTCAGGAAGAAGGAAGACCAAAGTGTGGATACTTGGTCATTCTTAGAAGGGTGATCAAAATACCCTTGGCTCACAGCCAACCAATGGACTGAGCATATGGTCCCCAATGGAGGAGCTAGAGAAAGGACCCAAGGAGCTGAAAAGATTTGCAGCCCCATAGGAGGAACAATAGTATGTACCAACCAGTACCTCCCAGGGACTAAGCCACCAACCAAAGAGTACACATGGATGGACCCATGGCTCCAGCTACATATGTGGTAGAGCATGGCCTTTGCAGATGTCAATGAGAGGAGAGGCCCTTGGTCCTGTGAAGGTTTGATTCCCCAGTGTAGGGGAATGCCAGGTCTTGGGAAAGTGGCGGAGGGATGGTGGTGATGGTTGGTAAGCAGAGGGAGGGGGATGGGATGGGGGTTTCAGAGGGGTATTGGAGGAAGGGGACTATTTGAAATGTAAATAAAGCAAATATCTAATAAAAAACATGCTAAGAAAAATATTAGGGAGACTGAAAAATGTTTATGTTCCAAATAAAAGAACAGGGGATATTATTTCTAGTTCTACATCCTCTCCCTCTCTCCTCCTCCTCCTCCTCCTCCTCCTCCTCCTCCTCCTCCTCCTCCTCTGGACAGCTCTGTACTCAACCCCACCCTTTGCCCATGCTAAGCGAGCACGCTGGCGCTGAGGTGCACCTCAGATCCTGTAGCTCCTTAAGACTTTGTTACTTGCTTTCCTGTGGGATTCCCTCAACCACAGGCACCATGGGCCAGCAGGGTATGCAAGCCTGCTTGATAACCCAAGTTTGATTCTAGTGACTGATATGCTTCAAGTAAAGAATTAACTACTGACTCTGACCTCCAAGTGTGTGCCACGGCACATGCTTGTGTGTGCATATAGACAATATATGACATGTAAACAATTTTTTTAAAAAGGAGATTGTTACCACTCTCATTCTATAATATCTGTAGAACTCAACAGGGTAGTTTCTAGGGCTGTGTATCACCCTTCAACAGACATGTGCATAGCACAGGGAAAGAGAGAAAGTACTGTACTGTATTATCACAGAAAATTAATTCCCTCTGGTACCATGGGTGTTTGAAGAAATATTAAAAAAGTCAAACCAGCTCATTCCTGCACTTGTGCCTCTGCCCCAGAGGCCTGGCCAGCCATGCAAAGGTGGGCAATGGCTGACCTGTCTTTATCTCGTGGAGAATGAGTCAGAACTCCACAATCTCTCCACCCAACTCACTAGGTTCCCACTGGCAGGTAGCTACCACTTCAGCCCCATGCTTCAAAGCCCTCACAGCCTTTGTGTTGCACACCAGGCAAACCCACGCTTTGCTGCTGTACCTGGACTAGCTGCCACCAAGTGAAGGGAAATGCAACACAAACTTAGAAAATTCAGAAACAGTGGTAACTCAATCTCTGGGCACAACTGAAACCTAATCTTGTAAGCCTTATTAAAATTGGATCCCTCAAGTGGTAGATTCACAAGGATCCTAGGAAACTCTAGCAGCTACACCTTAACCCTCTGCTGTCCCAGTTCCAAAGAGGACTCACTCTCTCCTGATTCCTCTCTCCTACTGTCCAATCCAGAAGTCCTGCCTATTCACCCAGTGATTGGCTTCCTTTATTAATTAGGGGATTGGTTCACAACATATGGGCCTTTAAAAACAAACAACAAACAAACACGGGAAAGGTACAGATGAGTAAGTTTCCAGTGTGTCTTCCACTTTCCCCTCTACCTTGGGGAAAAGCTAACATGAAAGAGGAGGTAAGAAGGAAGAATTTCCAAAAAGCCTTTCCAGGCAGATCAAGTTTGCAAGCAAGGGCCTGGAAATAACATCACGCCTACCAACAGCACTCCTTCCAGAGTCTTCCAGTAACACAGGGGTTAGGGCAGCTCAGGTTAGTCATGGCTTCTTAAATAACCCCATTAGGGAAGGAAAATCAGACAGGCATCTACATAAACTGCAATGACTACAGAAGTATTCTTCTACTGCACTCAGGAGCCAATCACAGCTGTGTGTGCTACCTAAGGACCAGATGGCAGCATGGTCCTCAAGTGAGAACGTCAGGAAAGAGAATCCAGAATGAGTTTACAAACATGGAAATAAAAAAACAAAACAACAAAACAAACAAACAAACAAACAAAACAAAAAGAGTCATCAGAAGGTATCCTGCTAAGGGCATTTTTTGTTTGTGTGTTCTGAGACAATGTCCCTCTGTGTAGCCCTGGGTATTTTAGAATTAGCTTTGTAGACCAGGCTGGCCTAGAATTCACAGAAATCACCTGCCCCTGACTCCTGAGTGCTGAGATTAAAGGCATATGCCACGACTAACTGGTCAAGGTCACAGCATGAAAAAGAGCAAGCTGTGGGGAAAGATGCTATAATGTTAAACAAAACAAACAAGCAAACAAAACAGGAAGACATGCCAGAGTGATAACTATCGGGAACACTTTTTAGGGGGACAGGATCTCTATGTAGACCAGGCTGTCCTGCCTCTGACTCCCATGCCTGACTCTTCTTAGCTATTCTCTTCTCAGTAACCTCCTACAAGTGGAAGGGGTTCAGAGGGATGGACAGGAAGAGGCTTAAATCCAAGAAATGTAAGAAACAGAAGATCTGTGCTAAAAACAAAAATAAGGACACAGAACAACTCTGCCATTTTGAGTTTGGCTCTGGACCCAGACAAGTGGCATCTTAAAGTATGTAAACAACTTGGGTTGCAGCCTTGTAATAACATCGATAATCTCAGGAAACGTTTTATGGGCAAAATGTCTGCATAAATTTATCACGAATTGCTTCTGTCTGCTGGGCGGTGGTGGTGCGTGCCTTTAATCCCAGCACTTGGGAGGCAGAGGCAGGCGAATTTCTGAGTCTGAGGCCAGCCTGTTCTACAGAGTGAGTTCCAGGAAAGACAAAGCTACATAGAGAAACACTGTCTCGAACACACACACACACACACACACACACACACACACAGATGTGGAGAGCGGGTGTGGCAGAAGCCTCAAGACGGCACCTGGAGGCCTGCCAAGTCGGATGACTAAGCACCTGACTTCTTCCTGCTCCTGAGTAGGCCACAGCTCTTTTGGGCACTGCGCAAGTGTAGCCAATGACGTGTGATCAGACCATCTATGTGGACCAATCAGAGAAGACTGGTGATGTGGACTGATGGGGCGGACTTAGAGAGGATATAAAAGGACTGGAGAAGGGGAGTGGGGAGCTTTTTTCCTGCATGTAGGTTTCGAGGTTGCTGATTAAAAACCGCATTGAGAAGAACGCTGTGTGGTCGCTCTTTTCTGCTGGTCGGAGATAGCAGCGGCAAGTGGTGGCCCGTACGGGGAGAGTCGAACGTTCAGAACTCATTGCGGTCAGGGTGGCTAGCCGGTAAGTTCCCAGGTAAGTGGGACAATCAAGGTTCTCGGTTTGAGACAATTAAGGTTCTCGGTTTGAGACAATTAAGGTTCTCGGTTTGAGACAATTAAGGTTCTCGGTTTGAGACGATAAGGGATAAGGTTCTCAGTTTTGGGAAAAATCACATCAAGCGTCATGGGTAATACACCTTCCGTAAAACCAGTTCGCCAAGCTCTTAAGGATCTCCTAAAGGTAAAGGGAATAGGACTTAAATCCGAGACAATTGACAATTTTTTGAAGGCGGTAGATCAGGCTGCTCCTTGGTTCTCTGTCTCTGGACACCTTACGGTAGCTAGCTGGGAAAAACTAGGGAAGGATCTGAGGTTTGCTGAGGAACAAGGGGTGCTTCCGCAAAGGGTGCTTCCAGTATGGAAATTAGTTAAAAATTGTATTGGTGATAAGGTAAGGTGTGGTGCAGAGTTACAAAAGGGAAATGAAGCTTTAAATCAGGTCAGGGAAGAAAGATCTCAGAAATCAGAAAAGGAAGGAAGTTCGAGCGAAGGGGAGATGTCTGAAGATGATTTAGAGAGCCTCGCCGATAGTTTAGAAAAGGTGAAACTACGAGTGGAGCCATCGGCTCCAGGACCGCCAATTTTGCCTCCATATGCCCCTAGTGGGCAGGAAGGGCGTAGTCTCCACCCAGAGACTTGGAAAGAGTTGCGCGCACAATGTTTTCCTGTATTTCAGGACGCCCAGGGTGCCCGATATCATGAGCCATTAGATTGGAAGATTGTACAAAGATTGGCTGAGGGCGTTCGAGCATATGGAGTCTCTGCCGCCTATGTTGTGGCGCAGTTAGAACATATGTATAGATTTTGCATGACTCCTAGTGACTGGCAGAATCTGGCTCGCGCCTGTTTATCGTCTGGACAGTATTTAGATTGGAAAGCGTACTACATGGAGTTCGCTGCTGAACAGGCTGCATTGAATGTTTGCAATGGACAGCATGCTTGGGATCAGGATATGCTCATGGGACAGGGCAGATTTGTAGCAGCTCAAACAAATTATCCACCTCAAGTTTATGACCAGATTAATATTATCGCCACTAAGGCATGGAAATCACTTCCAAATAGAGGAGAAGTGAGTGGGAATTTAACAAAGATCCTTCAGGGACCCACCGAACCTTTTTCTGACTTTGTGGCTCGTATGATGGAAGCCGGAGGAAGGGTGTTTGGAGACCCCGATACGGCTATGCCTCTATTGAAACAACTTATTTATGAACAGTGTAATAAAGAGTGCAGACAAGCCATTACCCCTTACAAGAGCAGGGGACTGGAAGTTTGGATGAAACTATGCAGGGATCTAGGAGGCCCATTATCCAATGCAGGTTTAGCTGCTGCGGTCATGCAGATGACACAGCAGAGGGGAAATTCAAAGAGTAACAACTGTTTTGCCTGCGGGCAGCCAGGACACATAAAAAAGCAATGTCCACAGAGACAGGGACTTCAGAAGCAGCCACAGAGAATGCCAGGTTTGTACCCGAAGTGCGAGAAGGGGAATCATTGGGCCAATGAGTGTCGTTCAGTAAAGGATATTCGAGGACAACCTATAAACCCCAGTCCTCAGTCAAAAAACTGGAAGAGGGGCCCTCAGCCTCAGGGCCCTCAAATATATGGGGCAGTATCGGAAGGATGGCCCAATCTGAATCCCCCTGTGCAGTGGAGACACCCCGAAGGGCAACTAAGGGAAGTGCAGGCCTTGACCTCTGTTCCACCACCCGAATCGTATTGACCCCGAAAATGGGGACTCAGGCCATAGAAACGGATTGTAAGGGGCCTCTGCCTGCTGATACTGTGGGGTTGATATTGGGAAGAAGTTCTGTTACTTTAAAGGGCTTGATAGTCCACCCAGGGGTGATAGACCCTGATTTTACAGGGCAAGTCAGAATAATGGTTTCTTCTCCCAGGGGTGTTACCGCAATTTCCCCTGGGGACAGGGTGGCTCAATTACTTCTTTTGCCTAGTTGTCATTCTCAATTTCCCGCCAAAGATGTTGAAAGAGGAGATAAAGGATTTGGGTCCACTGGGGTTTCTAATATCTTCTGTTCCATGGACCTGGATACTCGCCCTTTGTTGACCTTAGCTATAGAGGGCAAAAGTATTTCAGGTTTGCTCGATACCGGTGCTGATAGGAGCATTATTAGCACTAAGGACTGGCCCAAAGGGTGGCCAAAGCAGATTTCTTCGCAAACCTTACGTGGCCTGGGTTATGCTCAGATGCCAGAAATGAGTTCCCGTCAACTAACCTGGACAGATGAGGAAGGGCATTCAGGAAGGTTTCAACCCTATGTCCTTGCTGTTCCAATTTCCTTATGGGGACGAGATTTATTGATAGAAATGGGATATAAGCTTACCAATGGTATAAATTACAGTCCCTTAGCTCGAAATATGATGACTAAAATGGGACATATTCCTGGAAAAGGTTTGGGTCCCTCCCTACAGGGACGTGCTTCCCCTATTATGACTAAGCAGAAGCAAGGTCGTGAGGGATTGGGTTTTTCATAGGGGCCGCTGAGGATACTTTGCCCATTTCTTGGAAAACTGAGGAGCCAGTCTGGGTTCCTCAGTGGCCTCTCTCCTCAGAAAAGCTGCAAGCAGCAAGGGACTTGGTAAAAGAACAGGTTGACGAAGGTCATCTACAACCCTCGACCTCTCCTTGGAATACACCAATTTTTGTTATAAAAAAGAAATCTGGAAAATGGAGATTGCTACATGATTTAAGAGAAATTAATAAACAAATGGTAATTATGGGTCCTGTGCAAAGGGGGCTTCCGCTACCTTCTACTTTACCTAGAAATTGGCCAGTAATAGTATTGGATATTAAAGATTGTTTCTTTTCCATCCCTTTGTCTTTAAGGGATACAGTCCGATTTGCTTTCACTCTACCTTCACAAAATCATAGCGAACCAGATCAACGCTATGAATGGACAGTGCTGCCTCAGGGCATGGCCAATAGTCCTACTATCTGTCAGCTATATGTAGATGCAGCTCTCAAGGAGGTTAGATATAAATTTCCTAAAATAAAATGTTATCATTATATAGATGATATTCTTCTTTCTGCCCCAAGAGAGGATATACTTGATGCAGCTTATTGTTTTACAGTTGAACAGTTAAGGAGAAGACAATTAATTATTGCACCAGAGAAAGTACAGAAGGATTTGGTAGTAAATTATTTAGGAACTAAAATATCAGCGACTTCAGTCACTCCTCAGAAACTTCACATTCGAACCGATACATTATCAACATTAAATGATTTCCAACGTTTATTGGGAGATATTCAGTGGATTAGGCCATATTTATCCTTAACGAATAAACAGTTGCAGCCTCTCTATGATATTCTGCCAGGGGATACTGCCCTTACCTCTCCACGTAATTTTACTCCAGCTGCTAGAGCAGCATTGAGACTAGTAGAGCAAGGCATTCAGGATGCCTCCTTAAAGCGCCAGGATGAATCACAGTCCTTTTTGTTATGCATTTTACAAACAGAGGTACAGCCTACAGGGGTTTTATGGCAGGGAGCGCCTTTGCTATGGGTACATCCAAGAATCTCTCCTGCTAAAACCCTAGATCATTACCCTACAGCAGTTGCTCAGTTAGCCCTATCTGGCATTCAACAATGCATTCAGCATTTTGGCATTTCTCCCCATGATCTAATTATTCCCTATACTAGTAAGCAAGTAGAGATCTTGTCAGCCACTCTTGATGATTGGGCTATCCTTAGATGTAGTTTTACGGGTAATATTGATAATCATTATCCAAAAGATCCTATTTTGCAGTTAATTACAGCGCATCCTGTGGTTTTTCCATGTATTACATCTAAGGTTCCATTGGCAGCTGCACCTATAATTTTTACTGATGGTTCCAAAATGGGAATGGGAGCATATTCGGTTGCTGGAGCTGAGCCTGTTACTGTTCAGTTTCCCCCTGCTTCCCCTCAAGTAATTGAATTGCAAATAGTTATAAAAGTTTTTGAGAATTTTCATGATTCTTTTAATTTGATTTCAGACAGTTTATATGTGGTTAATATAGTCAGCTGTTTGGAAGTTGTTGGGAAGGTAAATTTAAAATCTACAATTGGTAGCTTGATAATTAGGTTACGAGATCTAATTTTGCAGAGATCTTCCCCTTTTTTTGTGCAACATATTCGTGCGCACACAGGTCTGCCTGGCCCATTAGCAGAGGGAAATGACTTAGTAGATAGAGCCACTCGTGCCCATATGCTCCTTTTTGCCGCCTCACCTGTTACATTGGCACAAGAATTTCATTCCCAGTTTCATGTTAATTCTAAAACTCTATCCTCACGTTTCAAGATTTCCCGTGCTGATGCACGGGATATTGTAAAAAATTGTTCAGCTTGTGCCCCTCTCTTGCCGCAGAGTGGATTAGGGGTTAACCCTCGGGGTTTACACCCCTTGCATCTATGGCAAATGGATATTACTCATTTTTTGGATTTTGGCAAATTAAAATATATTCATGTTTCCATTGATACAGCTTCGGGAATCATTTTTGCTTCCCTACACTCAGGAGAAAAGGCCCGGCATGTTATAGCTCATTGTTTTGAAGCCTGGGGAGCTTGGGGTCAACCAACTGAGTTGAAGACAGACAATGGACCGGCCTATACTTCTACTTCCTTTATTTCTTTTTGCAAAATGATGGGTGTACAGTTGACCCATGGTCTCCCATATAATCCACAGGGCCAAGGGATTGTGGAACGCGCTCATCGTACCTTAAAAGAATGTTTAATTAAACAAAAAGGGGGAATTGCCCATGGGTCTAGCCCTAGGGAGAGATTAGCTATTGCTCTTTTTACTTTAAATTTTTTAACGGAAGATGCATATGGCAAGGTTGCCGCTGATCGCCATGTCAATCCGGAAATGTCTCCCAAAGGGACCGTTATGTGGAAAGATGTTTTAACAGGAGAATGGAACGGTCCTGACCCAGTGTTGGTATGGGCGAGAGGGTCTGTTTGTGTGTTTCCCCAGGATCAACGGCAGCCACTGTGGGTTCCTGAGAGATTGACAAGAATTGTACAAAGAAGACATGGCCTGGAAAGCACTGTTCCTGAAGTTCCTGATAACCCCACTGATAAAGACTGAAGACCTTCATTGGCGCCTTTTATCGGTGTTCCCTAAACCTTTGCCCCTTACTCATTCTGATGGAAAGATTGCCTTGGTGCAGGATATGAAAAATCTGTTTCTGTTTTTGCTCTGGGTCAAAATGTAACTTTTAGGCCTATGCCTGTTTGTTTATGGCCTCCTTTTGTATTTATCATTTATAATGGTAGTGCTGATGCAAAGCATTTAAATTGTAGTAGTGAAGATTGTTGTTATAGCATGTGTTGGAATGATTCCACCCATCATTGGGCTGTGTGTTACCTCCATACCTTTTGTTAATTATAGCCATGCAGTGCAATTGTCCCGTAATATCTCCCAGTATTTGATAGGAAATTGCTCTCAATGTTTTGATGGTTTGGTGTGAAAGTTGAGACAGTCCATCGTCCACATCAACTCTACCCGAGTGGATTTGTCCCTCGCTGGAGGGTTGGCTAAATGGAACACTATTGCTGCATCCAGATTGAAGGAATGGGCTCGACCAGCTGGACTTGCTTTATGCTTGGTCTTGTGTAGCGTCTTGGCTTTTGGTGCATGTGCCTCATGCGGTTCCAGCAGCGCAGAATACAAGCCCTGATGATCCAGGCTTTTGCGGCCGTGGAGACTGGTCAGTCTCCTCAAGTGTGGCTTGGCATGCTAGAGAAGTAGTCAATGACGGGTAAGACTCCCTGAATACGTCACCAACCTAAGACAGGGGACAAACCATTGCTGTTTGCTCTTCCAAAGACGGGTAAGGGGCATCACTTCAGGGGGCAACCTAAGACAGGCATTCTCTCTGCCAATAAATAAAGAAGGGGGAGATGTGGAGAGCGGGTGTGGCAGAAGCCTCAAGACGGCACCTGGAGGCCTGCCAAGTCGGATGACTAAGCACCTGACTTCTTCCTGCTCCTGAGTAGGCCACACCTCTTTTGGGCACTGCGCAAGTGTAGCCAATGACGTGTGATCAGACCATCTATGTGGACCAATCAGAGAAGACTGGTGATGTGGACTGATGGGGCGGACTTAGAGAGGATATAAAAGGACTGGAGAAGGGGAGTGGGGAGCTTCTTTCCTGCATGTAGGTTTCGAGGTTGCTGATTAAAAACTGCATTGAGAAGAACGCTGTGTGGTCGCTCTTTTCTGCTGGTCGGAGATAGCAGCGGCACACACACACACAAAGAAAAATTACTTCTGTAAAAGTAATCTTACATAAATATAAGTTATAAACTTAAGAAGTCGGCACTCAGTCAACTCTAGGTGAGCTCCTCCTGTTTTTCACTAGCATTACAGGAACACATCCATATCATTAACTATTTTCCTACACTGCAATTTTAAATACCTTCCTAGCACTCAGTTATATGACTCTATACTAAATTACTTGGCCAGTCCACTGTGGTCATGCTCAATCTTTAAAGCTTTGGCTTTTAAAAATCATACTGAGATTCAGGCAGGGCAAGACACCCCTGGACCTCACTGCCCTGAGGCTGGGGCATGGTGATGTCAAGCTGCAGGCCAGTATTGGCTCCAGGATGACGGCTCTTAAAGCTAAGAGCGGCTGCCAAGGGTCGAAGGCTCACGGGAATTATGATCATTTTCACAACTTTTTGTTTGTTTTTGTTTTTTGAGACAGGGTTTCTCTGTGTGGCCCTAGATGTCCTAGAACTCACTCTGTAGACCAGGGTGGCTCAAAAATCTCAAAATTCCCCTGGGTTCTGCCTCCTGAGTGTTGGGATTAAAGGTGTGTGCCATCATTGCCAGGATACACTGATTTTTTTTTAATTAGAAAATTTCTCAGAAGAGGAATGAGCCAGAGAATGCAATGTTGCAAGTTTTCATGTAAATATCACCCAAGTATTTCCAGTATGTTTTCACAACATGACTATTTTCTCCAACTCTGACTGCTACTATATTTCATCAGAAGCTTAAAAAAATCTGGTAAAGTAGATGAAACACACCATTTGTCAGTTTAAATACATTCCAGTACACGATTCTTGGAGGCAGTAAATAGAATCTTCATGTTGGGCAGCCACCACCATTTCCAGTTCTAGAACTTTCCACTGGCTCAATCAAGAACTCCACATTCATAAAACAAAGAGATTCCATTTTTCTTCTAGTTCTCCAAACTCCCCATTGGCTTCTGCTCTTCAGGCTCTTCTGTTTTTCATAGTCATGGTTTGTTTTGTTTTAGAATGCTTTGAAACATTTGTTTTTATTTATGTGCCAAAGTGCCCCTGGCATGACCTAGTGAGGTTTCTACACTGTGACCTACAACTGGACAAATGTTCAGCTCGTGGAAAATCAACCTACAGCAGTCAAAGGCTCATTCCGAGAGTCTATTGGCACTTCAGTACAAGGGAAAGCAAAAAGCTATGAGTATGCGTATTCTTATCCTTCAGTCATGCAGAGAATCATTAACTTCGATCTGCAATTTGTCTAGAGAAATGTTAGTGTGTATACTTAAGGGGAGACATAAAGGGGCGAAGAGGAGGTGGAAGAGGAAGTGGAAATGCGAGGAGGAAAATGGGAGGAAGTGGGGGCCACCACTTAACACTTGGGAAGTACTAACCCAGCAGGCAGGGCCAACACTCTCCAGGCTCTTGAACCTGATTCCCATAACTTCCCATTCTCTGCTCTGAAGGGGTAGAGGCCAGCATCTGCTGTGCACCCCACTTCCTTTCCGCTTCCTAACAGCAGCCTCATTTCCACCCGGGGATCCGTTGTCTTGGACAGCATGTCCATGCTGCATCAGTAAAATTCCTGTGCCTGCCTCCAGCTTGAGGCTCTAAGAGCTCTCGGGAGACTTTGGCTCTAAGGCTTCCCCTGGGTCCTGCCACAGCCAAGGTCCAGGCATGTGACTTAATCTCAGCAAACCAGTCCTGCCTGCCCAAGACTTTGACTTCTGAACCTAATAAAACCCTGACAGAGGCGAAGGCCATGTACTCCAGCCAAGCGTGTTGACATAGACCTGCTTCTTCCCAGGCCACCTGCCTTCTTGCCAGCAGGCCCTGTTCTGTGGGCTTTAGCACCTCACAGACGGAAGAAAATGGCTTTCTGCTTTAGTGGCCTGAATTTATGTTTTCTTTTCTTACAACCAATGTATATTAGTAGATATTCAGTGTCTTCAGGGAAAACTTAAAATATTTGCAATTGGTTATCTTGCTATAAATAGAGCAAAATGAAGCAACAGTCTATCAATATCGTGGAGAGAGAACCTAGTAGCCTAGAGGGTAAACTAAAGAAGCTGGGATCCAGATCTCCCTCCCCGAGGTCACAGATCTCAGCTCCTCCTTTAGGAGGAGTTGGCCTGCTTTATGCCTGGTATTCTTTATCATTTTTCCCATTGAGTTTTCATTTTTAAATGAAATGTTACTATAATGGTCACAGTGAAAAGATTTGGGGACTGGAGAGATGGTGCAGCAGCTAAGAGTCCTGGCTGCTCTTTCAGTGGAGAGAGGTTTGTGTCTTGGAATCCAAACAGTGGTTCACAACCATCTGGAACTCCAGACCCAGTCCAACACCCTCTTCTGGACTCCAAGGGTATTGCATACAGGTGTGTGTATCCACACATAACCAGGTCAGGAAAACCCTCTGAGACAGGATGTGCATTGGTGGCTGTGGAGAATGATGGACAGTGCCCAGGTTGGAAGAACCCCCCTGGGCACAATTGGCCTTGCAAGTGCTGCCTCACTCACACTGGGGCAGGCCTTTGAGCATGGTAGAGGTGCATGAACTGTTTTGAGATTTCTCTCTAGCAGCTTTTTGCTCAGTTGCTTTAAAAATTATTTAGTGTGTATGTGTGTTTGTATGTGTGTTTGTGTGTGTGTGTGTGTGTGTGTGTGAGAGAGAGAGAGAGAGAGAGAGAGAGAGGGAGGGAGAGGAAGAGAGAGAGAGAGAGAGAGAGAGAGAGAGAGAGAGAGAGAGAGAGCGCAAATAAGAACAGGTGTGGATGAAAGTCAGAGCCCAATTTTTGTGGAGTGGTGTCTCTTTCTACTACGTGGGTTGGACTGGAGATATTATTCACTGAGTAAACTAGCAGGTTGACTCAGTTACAGTCCTATTGCTGTGACACACTAACCACAGCGATTTATAAAAGAACATTTACTTGGGGGCTTGTTTAGATTCAGAAGGTTAGTCCATCATAGAACTTAGCATGGTAGCAGACAGGCCTGCAGGAAGGAAGGCAGGCACCAGAGAGGCAGCAGGCAGCAGGGAGCAGGCAACAGGCAACAGGCAACAGGCAACAGGCAACAGGCAACAGGCAACAGGCAGCAGGCTGCAGCCAGGAAGGCAGCAGGCAGGAAGACAGCAGGCAGGCAAGCAGCAGGAAGGCAGCAGGCAAGAGGGCAGCAGGCAGGCAGGCAGCAGGCAGGAAGGCAGCAGGCAGCAGGCCGGCAGCAGGCAGGAGGGCAGCAGGCAGTAGGCAGGAAGGCATCAGGCAAGCAGGCAGGAAGGCAACAGGCAGCAGGCAGCAGCCAGGCAGGTAGGCAGCAGGGAGGCAGGCAGCAGGCAGGCAGCAGGCAGGCAGGCAGGCAGGCAGCAGGCAGAAGGCAGGCAGGCAGGCAGGCAGGCAGGCAGCAGGCAGGCAGGCAGGCAGCAGTCATGCAGGCAGGCAGGCAGCAGGCAGGCATGTTACTTCAAATTTTACGTTTTCCTTCTTTAATGAGATAAGGTCGTGTTTTCTTTCTTTAATGAGAGAAAGTCTCATGTAGAACAGGCTGTTCTGGATTTCACTTTGTAGCCTAGAATGATACTTCTGCGTCCACCTTCACAGTGCTCTGATTACAGGTGTATCCATCATTCTGTTTATTCAACACAGGGATTGAACCCAGGCTTCTGTTCTTTTGAGGCAAGCAATCAACCAACCGAGCTTCATTCCCAGACCCGAAGTTACTCCTTAATCAAAGCAACAAGTTTTACAAGCATCTCCTGTGTGTACATTTATATATAATTAGTATTATATTTTTAAAAAGTAGTATTTGTTGGTGTATACCTGGGGTGGTCCACTTGTGGAGTTCTGAACATGCACAGGCTGGGGAGTCGGTTCTGCCCTTTCATCAGGACACACAGTTACATCACAGAGCCCTATCTCTATAGCCAACATACATGTAGGTATCTTAAATAATATCCCAGAAGAACTTCAGAAGCACACAGGACATCCCAAAAAAGCAACAAAGGCTTCTTGATTGAGGCCAACATATCAATAACAATTAATATTGGAGAAGAGCAGATGAAGATTGCAAGGTATTGTTGCAAGGTACTATTCCAAGGTAGTTGGAAGTATTCAATATTTTGTAGAAAGAGTTATTAGCTTACAGGTGTTATTTTCATCAGAGCCATCTGAAGATTCCCTGATTGACTTCTGGGAATCACTGGAGGAGCTGTCTCACAATTGATATCCCAGAAGAGCACAGGTCGATTCCTGATCTAGTATCCAAGCGAGGTACTGACAGTTACTGATAAACACCTTGTACAAAGGCTTTATTTTAGCAGAGCCATCTGAAGATTCCATGATCTGAAGGTTCAGACTGAGTGAGTAAGGAAGTTTTGGGCAGTGTCTTCCGGGGGTGGAGACTAGCCTGCCAGAGCAGGAAGCAGAGAAAGGACTGGTAGGGTACCAGTTGCAGGTCAGACCCCGAGTGCCCATAATCCCACAGTTACCCCGACTGTCCTTGGGGTCATGATGCAGCCGAGATTCATTCTGGGCAGGTGAGATGGCGGGGAAGACCATGAAGACAATGAAGACACTGGTGGCACCGGGTGCATGCACGTTGACTGGCAAGGATGCAGCCTGCACATGCAAGCATACAGAACTGCCACCACTGCAGCAGCATAAAGCACAGAGTAACCCAAGAACTGGGCACCAGCGGCTTGTAAATCTTCCCCTAGAGGGCGCCTGTGGAGAAGACAACCAAAAAAGAGAACTGGCCAAAGTCTTGGGTTTAGTTCGTGGATGTTTAAACAAAATTTGTTCCTAAAAATGCCTTGCATATGTGATCAAAATAAATGGAGGAGATGGATCAGACCCCTGCCAGTAGTCCTTGCAGTAGCTGCTCTTCTGGTTCTTCTCTTCCTATTTGTATTTCAAAAACCGAAGGTAAGAGGGTCCTGCAGTGCTACCTACCCTTTCTTAGCTGGTTGATAGAGGTTTTGGTCTGCCTTCTAATGCTTGAGGCCTGAAAAACATTTCATCTTTGGACATTAAACCAACCTGTCTGGTTTTATTTAGCAGCTACAACTGGAGGTAAGGTCTGGGTGGAGAAAAAAAAAAGTTAGTTTGTACTTGCTTACAAAGGTGGGCCACTTACCCAATATCCATCAGCCCCAGAAAGAACTTTGTTCTTGAAATCAGATCTGCTGTGCAAATATTGAGCTTGACCATATCAACCTACCTTGAAAACTATATTCTGGATTTTACAAGCTATTAGCCAGCTTCCTGGAACCAATGGATTCTTGTTAAATTGACTTTGCTAATTAACTTTCCCTTTGAAGTGACATGTTTTCTTTAGTTAATGAGAGAAAGTCTCATGTAGACCAGGCTCTTCTGGATTTTGCTTTGTAGCCTAGAATGATCCTTCTGCATCCACCTTTGCAGTGCTCCGATTATAGGTGTATCCATCATTCTGTTTATTCAACACAGGGATTGAACCCAGAGCTCTGTTCATTTGAGGTAGCATTCTACCAAGTGAGCTTCATTCCCAGACCCAAAGTTACTCCTTAATCAAAGCAACAAGTTTTACAAGCGTCTCTTGTGTGTACCTTTTAATATAAATAAATAACTAGTATTACATTTTTAAAAAGTAATATTTGTTGGTGTATACCTGGGATGGTCCACTTGTGGAGTTCTGAACGTGCACAGGCTGGGGAGTCGGTTCTGCCCTTTCATCAGGAAACACAGTTACATCACAGAGCCCTATCTCTATAGCCAGCATACATGTAGGTATCTTAAATAACATCCCAGAAGAACAGCAGAAGCTTCTTGTTAGAAGATGAGATAGCACACAGGACATCCCCAAAAAACAACAAAAGCTTCTTGATTGAGGCCAACATATCAAACACAATTAATATCAGAGTAGAGCAGATGAATGGTATTGTTGCAAGGTACTATTCCAAGGTACTATCAATATTTTGTAGAAAGAGTTATTAGCTCACAGGCGTTATTTTCATCAGAGCCATCTGAAGATTCCTTGATGGACATCTGGGAATCAGTGGAGCAGCTGTCTCACAATTGATATCCCAGAAGAGCAGAGATTGATTCCTGATCAAAGCTAGGTTCTGATAGGTATTGATAAATACCTTGTACAAAGTCTTTATTTTCAACAGAGCCATCTGAAGATTCCGTGATCTGAAGGTTCTGACTGCTTGAGTGAGCAAATTTTGGGCCAGGTCTTCCTGGGGCAGAGACTAGCATGCCAGAGCAGGAAGCAGAGAGAGAGCTGATAGGGTACCAGTTGAAGGGCAGACCTGGAGTGCCCAGAATCCCCCTGTTACCCAGTCTGTCCTCAGGGTCATGATGCAGCTGAGATTCATTCTGGGCTGAAGAGGCACCAGGGACAACCATGATGAGAAGGATGATACTCTGGTGGCACTGGGTGCGTGTGGGTTGGCTGGCAAGGATGCAGCCTGCACCCGAGAGCATCCTGCAGACCAGAACTGCAGTAGCAGCAAGCACAGAGCAACCCAAGAACTGCACACCAGCAGCTGGTAAATCCTCCCCTATAGGGTGCCTGTGGAGAAGACAACCAAAAAAGAGAACTTGCCAAAGTCTTGGTTTAGTTCATGGCAATTTAAACAAAATTTGTCTGTAAAAATGCCTTGCACATGTGATCGAAATAACTGGAGGAGATGGATCCGACCCCTGCTGGTAGTCCTGGAAGTAGCTGCTCTTCTGGTTCTTCTGTTCCTATTTGTATTTCAAAAACTGAAGGTAAGAGGGTCCTGCACTGCTAGCTATCCTTTCTTAGCTGGTTGATAGAGGTTTTGGTCTGCCTTCTAATGCTTGAGGCCTGAAAAACATTTCATCTTTGGACATTAAACCAACCTTTCTGGTCTTATTTAGCAGCTACAACTGGAGGTAGGTCTGGGTGGAGAAAAAAATTAGTACATTTGCTTACAAAGGTGGGCCGCTTACCCAATATCCATCAGCCCCAGAAAGAACTTTGTTCTTGAAATCAGATCTGCTGTGCAAATATTGGGCTTGACCAGATGAACCTACCTTGAAAACTATATTCTGGATATTACAAGCTTTTAGCTGGCTTCCTGGAACCAATGGATTCTTGTTAAATTGACTTTGCTAATTAACTTTCCATTTGAAGTGACATGTTTTCTTTAGTTAATGAGAGAAAGTCTCATGTAGACCAAGCTCTTCTGGATTTTGCTTTGTAGCCTAGAATGATCCTTCTGTATCCACTTTCGCAGTGCTCTGATTACAGGTGTATCCATTACCCTGTTTATTCAATGCAGGGATTGAACCCAGGGCTCTGTTCATTTGAGGCAGCATTCTACCAAGTGAGCTTCATTCCGAGACTCGAAGTTAATACTTAATCAAAGTAAAAAGTTTTACAATGTCTCGTGTGTGTAGCTTTTTATATATATATATAAAGTACTATTAAATTAAAAAAAGAGTAGGATTTGTTGGTGTATACCTGGGATGGTCCAGTTGTGGCGGTCTGAATGTGCACAGCCTGGGGAGTCATCTGTTCTCCCCTTTCATCATGACACACAGTTACATCACAGAGCCCTATCTCTATAGTCAACATATATGAAGGTATCTTAAATGATATCCCAGAAGGACAGCAGAAACTTCTCGTTAGAGGACAAGATAGCACACACGACATCCCCCAAAAGTAACAAAAGCTTCTTGATTGAGGCCAAGATGTCAACCTCAATTAATATTGGAGTAGAGCAGATGAAGAATGCAAGGTATAATTGCAAGGTACTATTCCAAGGCACTATCAATATTTTGTAGAGTTATTAGCTCACAGGCATTATCATCAGAGCCATCTGAAGATTCCCTGATTGACATCTGGGAAACACTGCACGAGCTGTCTCAGAATTGATATCCCAGAAGAGCAGAGGATGATTCCTGATCAAAGCAAGGTACTGATAGGTATTGATAAATACCTTGTACGAAGGCTTTATTTTCAACAGAGCTATAGGTTGATTCCTGATCAAAGCTAGGTACTGATAGGTATTGATAAATACCTTGTACAAAGGCTTTATTTTCAACATCTGAAGATTCCGTGATCTGAAGCTTCTGACTGCTTGAGTGAGAAAATTTTGGGCCAGGTCTTCCTGGGGCGGAGACTAGCCTGCCAGAGTAGGAAGCATTGAGAGGGCTGGTAGGGTACCAGTCGCAGGTCAGACCCTGAGTGCCCAGAATCCCCGTGTTACCCAGTCTGTCTTCAGGGTCATGATGCAGCCCAGATTCATTCTGGGCTGAAGAGAGATCAGGGACATCCATGATGAGAAGGATGACACTGTGGTGGCACCGGATGTGTGCAGGTTGGCTGGCAAGGATGCAACCTGCACCTGAGAGCATCCCGAAGGGCCAAAACTGCAGTGGCCAGTGGCCGCTAGCAGAGAGCAACCCAAGAACTGCGCACCAGCAGCTGGTAAATCTTCCCCTATAGGGCGCCTGTGGAGAAGACAACCAAAAAAGAGAACTTGCCAAAAACTTGGTTAAGTTCGTGGCTGGTTAAACAAAATTTGTTCCTAAAAATGCCTTGCATATTGATCAAAATAAATGGAGGAGATGGATCTGTCCCCTGCTGGTAGTCCTTGAAGTAGCTGCTAGTCTGGTCCTTCTGTTCCTATTTATATTTCAAAAACCAAAGGTAAGAGGGTCCATCACTGACAGTTACCCTTTCTTAGGTGGTTGATAGAGGTTTTGGTCTGCCTTCTAATGCTTGAGGCCTGAAAAACATTTCTTCTTTGGACATTAAACCAACCTGTCTGGTTTTATTTAGCCTTTGCAACTGGAGGTAGGTCAGAGTGGACAAAAAAAAAAGTTACTACACCTGCTTACCTTGGTGGACTGCTTACCCACTATCCATCAGCCCCAGAAAGAACTTTATTCTTGAAATCAGATCTGCTGTGCAAATATTGGGCTTGACCAGACCAAAGTACCTTGAAAATTATATCTTAGATTTTACAAGCTTTTAGCCAGCTTCCTGAAACCAATGGATTCTTGTTAAATTGACTTTGCTAATGAACTTTCTATTTGAAGTGACGTTTTCTTTCTTTAATGAGTGAAAGTCTCATATACACCAGGCTGTTCTGAATTTCACTTTGTAGCCTAGAATGATCCTTCTGAGTCTACCTTTGCAGTGCTCCGATTACAGGTGTATCCATCATTCTGTCTATTCAATGCAGGGATTGAACCCAGGGCTCTGTTCATTTGAGGCAAGCATTCTACCAACTGAGCTTCATTCCCAGACCCAAAGTTACTCCTTAATCAAAGAAAAAAGGTTTACAAGCGTCTCCTGTGTGTGTGTGTGTGTGTGTGTGTGTATACACATATATATATATGCATAAAAGTAGTATTAAATTTTTAAAAAAGTAGTATTTGTTGGTGTATACCTGGGATGGTCCAGTTGTGGCGTTCAGCCAGGGAATCAGTTCTACCCTTTCATCAGGACACATAGTTACATCAGAGAGCCCTATCTCTATAGCCAACATATATGAAGGTATCTCAAATGACATCCCAGAAGAACAGCAGAAGCTTCTTGTTAAGAGGACAAGATAGCAAACAGGGCATCCCAAAAAAGCAACAAAAACTTCCTGATTGAGGCCAACATATCAATCACAATTAATATCAGAGAAGAGCAGATGAAGATTGCAAGGTATTGTTGCAAGGTACTATTCCAAGGTACTATCAATATTTTGTAGAAAGAGTTATTAGCTCACAGGAATTATTTTCATCAGAGCCATCTGAAGATTCCCTTATTGATCTCTGGGAATCACTGGAGGAGTTGTCTCACAATTGATATCCCAGAAGAGCAGAGGTCAATTCCTGATCAAAACTAGGTACTGATAGGTATTGATAAATACCTTGTACAAAGTCTTTATTTTCAACAGAGTCATCTGAAGATTCCTTGATCTGATGGATCAGACTGCTTGATTGAGGAAGTTTTGGGGAGGGTCTTCCCAGGGCAGAGACTAGCCTGCCAGAGCAGGAAGCAGAGAGAGGGCTGGTAGGGTACCAGTTGCAGGTTAGACCCCGTGTGCCCATAATCCCACAGTTACCCCGACTGTCCTTGGGGTCACGATGCAGCTGAGATTCATTCTGGGCAGATGAGGCGGCAGGGAGGACCACGTCGATGACAAGGATAACACTGTGGTGGCCCTGGGTGTGTGCCGGTTGGCTGGGAAAGATGCATCCTGCACTTGCGAGCATCCAGAAAGTCCACAACTGCAGCAGCAGCAAGCACAGGGCAACCCAATAACTGGGCGTCATTGGCTGGTAAATCTTCCCCTGTAGGGCGCCTGTGGAAAAGACAAAAAAGAGAACTTGCCAAAGTCTTGATTTAGTTCTTGGCTGTTTAAACAAAATTTGTTCCTCAAAATGCCTTTCATATGGAACTGAAATAACTGGAGAAGATGGATCCGACCCCTGCTGGTAGTCCTTTAAGTAGCTGCTCTTCTGGTTCTTCTGTTCCTATTTGTATTACAAAAACCCAAAGTAAGAGGGTCCTGCACTGATAGCTATCCTTTCATAGCTGGTTGGCAGAGATTTGGTCTGCCTTCTAATGCTTGAGGCCTGAAAAACATTTTGTCTTTGGAAGTTAAAACAACCTGTCTGACTTTATTTAGCTGTTACAACTGGAGGTAGATCCAGGTGGAGAAAAAAAAAGTTAATACACTTGCTTACAATGGTAGGCCACTTACCCAATATATCCATCAGCCCCAGAAAAAACTTTATTCTTGAAATCAGATCTGCTGTGCAAATATTGGGCTTGACCAGACCAAACTACCTTGAAAACCATATTCTGGATTTTACAAGCTTTTAGCCGACTTCCCGGAACCAGTGGATTCTTGTTAAATTGACTTTGCTAATTAACTTTATGATTGAAGTGACATGTTTTCTTTCTTTAATGAGAGAAAGTCTCATGTAGACCAGACTGTTCTGGATTTCGCTTTGTAGCCTAGAAAGATCCTTCTACGTCCACCTTCGCAGTGCTCTGATTACAGGTGTATCCATCATTCTGTCTATTCAATGCAGGGATTGAACCCAGAGCTCCGTTCATTTGAGGCAAGCATTCTACCAAGTGAGCTTCATTCCCAGACCTGAAGTTACTCCTTAATCAAAGAAAAAAGATTTACAAGTGTCTCCTGTGTGTACCTTTCTATGTATATATGTGTATATATATGTATATATGTGTATATATATATATTAAATTTTAAAAAGTGGCATTTATTGGTGTATACCTGTGATGGTCCAGTTGTGGAGGTCTGAACATGCACAGCCTGGCTATTCAGTACTGTCCTTTCATCATGACACACAGTTACATCACAGAGCCCTATCTCTATAGCCAACATATATGAAGGTATATTAAATGACATCCCTGAAGTCCAGCAGAAGCTTCTTGTTGGAGGACAAGATAGCATACATGATGTCCCCAAAAAGCAACAAATCTTCTTGATTGAGGCCAACATATCAATCACAATTAATATCGGAGAAGAGCAGATGAAGATTGCAAGGTACTATTCCAAGGTACTATTCTAAGGTACTATTAATATTTTGTAGAAAATGTTACCTCACAGGCTTTATTTACATCAGAGCCATCTGAAGATTCCCTGATTGACACGTTGGAATCACTGCAGGAGCTGTCTGATTCATCCACGGACCCTTAAAGCTCCACATCCTCCTGTACAGTTTAAAATTTAAGATAGGCTAAATATATATATATAGCTGTAATATGCACATATATTTTTATATATTTTAGATATCACAAATAATATTTAAATTTCCCAAAAGTTTGGCTTTCTTAAACTGTTAGGACATCATAGATTCAAACAGTAGTTAAGAACTTTAGCAGATGCTCTTGAGTTCATCAAACAGATGAACATTAAAAACAAAATCAATGCTTCATAACACTGCATGAATGTAATTCACTGGACTGAAAATTTGAAGTAATTGAATTTAATCTAATTCTATTTAACTTTACATAATTAAATTGTATTTAAACTCTTAAAACTCTTATGTGTCTTTTTTTTTTTTCTTGAGACAAGGTTTCTCCTATATATCCCTGGTTGCCGTAGAACTTGTTGCAAGATACTTCCTATCCATTCTCATTGAGGGAGTTTGAGACCAGTGTTTGGAGGAGGAGGAGGTGCTATGGAAGTGAGGGGAGGAGGAGGGGCGGGGGAGGCAGGCTTGGGGGAACCACATGAGCAGAGAGAGGGAGACTCCAATATCCAGATGGCTTTGGATGTATTTCTGGTGTTTTGGAGAGGTTAGAAATATTGGGATAAGACTTTATTATTGTAAACTGGCATTATGTAATTGGGAGTGTTATATACATAAATATATTTAGTTAACTATGCAAGTTTAAGAGTCATGCTCTTCCAGATACTTGGAAGGAGTGGGTGCTGGGCAGAAGCATGGGACTCTGCAGTTTACAGAGTCTATGGAGGAGAGGAAACACAGCTGGGATGCTGTGAGAGTTAGCTAGAAGAGATTGGCTCAGCAGTGAGAGCTGACCTGAGTGACACCTGCTGGGACTTGGTGAAGAGACCTGGCTGGGCAGTACTCTTTCTTAATTATTACCCACTACAAGAGCTCACTTTGTAGACGAGGCTGGCTTAAAACTCAGGTCTTCCTCCCACATGCTGGGATTAAAGGTATGCACCACCAATATCTAATTGTGTTTTACTCCTTAAGCAGATTCTTAATATGTGGGGCAAGTGAAACCTTGTCACTAGACAGAAAAAGTGGTAAGAACCAGCAGATTAAGGAACCCTGCCACCGGGCGGTGGTGGCACACGCCTTTAATCCCAGCACTTGGGAGGCAGAGGCAGGCAGATTTCTGAGTTCGAGGCCAGCCTGGACTACAGAGTGAGCCCAGGACAGCCAGGGCTACACAGAGAAACAAACAAACAAAACAAAACAAAACAAACAAACAAACAAAAAACAAAAACGAGGAACCCTGCCAATTCTCATAATTTAGACAAGTAGGTACATGAATCCCTGATTCCTGTCCTGAAGTACATAATGATGACACCCGACTAGAGGTCCATGACAACTGGTCACAAAGCATACACCCTAGAGTTCTCCATCTTAGTGAAGGATCTAGATGGGCCAGCAACAGGGTTCAGCCAATGAGCTTCCCTTCCCAGATATTCTTTCCTGTAAAAGTTATTTAATCTCTAGTCCACCCTGAGTAAGGTGTATGTACCCTTTGCACCATGAATAAACACTTTGGACAAGCAAGGACCTTCTCAGATCAAGAACCATCAAGAGGAGGTCTTACTTACACTCCTGATAACCTGAGCTAAGCAGACCCCCTGCCCTGGGCTCATTGCTGGCTCACTGGCCCTCATTCTCAACTCCTGGTGGTTCCTAGCCATTTCTCATCCCAAGAAACATGGACTGAAGCCCCCACCTTAGGCTACATTTTGCCTCCTCTGAGCGGTGTGTCAGAGAGTCCCACAAGTCCCACACCCCAGTGGGTTGACTTGAACCATTTACTCAAGTCATATAAGGTCCACAAGAAACCTTCCCTGAGTTTTTACAAAGACTAACCTCAGCTTTGGAAAGGAGTATATCAGATTCTGCAGCAAGGAAGGCAATAATTGAGTCTTCAGCTTTTGAGAAATTGAGTACTGAATGCAAAAAATAATCAGACTATTGAAGGCAAGGTCAGCATCAATAGCCGAGTGGATTAGATATACGATTGATGATTGATGTTGTATCTCATTCACTTGATAAGACTGTAAAAGGAGAAACTGCCACTAGACACTTAGAAATGACCCAGGATTTCAAATGTTTTAATTTTGGTGAGTGGGGTGATCTCAGATATGACTGTAGAGAAATGAAAGTAATACCAAAAGAGGGCCTATGCCTTTTGGAATATGTCAAAGGTGTGGCAAAGGCCGGCATTTAAATAGGGAATGTAGAGCAAGAACAGACAAATGGGGCAACAACCTGCCAAAAATCTTCCAGGGGGCCCTCTCACAGTCCCAATGCCAGACGGAGAGCTCTCTTCCTCAAGACAATTAAGTGTCACTGCGTCAAAAACAAATATGTTCTAACACCAATAGACTGAAGTAAGTTCTGTAGACAATTCAGAAAGCCTCAAAGGGACCCCAAAAATGAATATTTTGGCAAACTTCTATAGAGGATCACAGGCCAAAACTAAAATATTAGTAACCAATATTAAGATTGAAGGAATGGTTGACACTGAAGCAGATGTCATCATTATCCCTCCAAAATCTTCGCCTGTAAGTTGGCCACTTCAAGAAGTAGACATCCAATTTCAAGAAGTGGTGATCTTATGCCAAATAAAGCAAAGCACCAGATGGCTAAAATGTATAGGACCAGAAGGTCCTAAATGAATAGGAAAATTGAGGTCATATGCAGCTGATATAGCCCTTAACTTATAGGGAAGAGATCTATTACAGCAGTGGAAAACCCAAATTAATATCCCCTTAGTTTCAGTATCTAGCCATGAAACTAGTCACACTCCTAATAAAAATCTTAAATTAGTTAGGAAATCTTATCAAAGGCAGTTACAGACTGTCCAAGCTGCCCATAAACAAAATACAACAGAGGTTGACAATTTAGCTTTACCCCAAGGAGCCACTGCTGCCAAAACACCAACAGCCTTACCACTAAGGTGGTTGACTGACCAACCCATTTGGATTGATCAATGGTCTATGACAAAAGAAAAACTACAGGCAATAGAACAGCTAGTTCAAGAACAGCTGGAGGCTCAGCATATAGAGGAGTCTCCCAGCCCTTGGAATTCTGCAGTATTTGTCATTAAAAAAAGATCTGGCAAATGGAGGATGTTGACAGATCTCAGAGTGATTACTAAGATTGTTCAGCCAATGGGTTCCTTGCAACCTGGGATCCCATTGCCTTCTTTGTTGCCTTAGAATGGCCTATCATAGTGATTCATCTGAAAGGTTGTTTTTTTACCATGCCTCTACATGAATGTGATAAGGAAAGATTTGCTTTCTCAGTGCCTACTTTCAATAGAGGTCACCCAATGAAAAGATATCATTGGAAATTCTTGCAGCAAGGAATGTTAAATAACCCTACCTTGAGTCAGTATTTTGTACAACAGCCATTGGAGATGATTCACAAACAATTTCCCCAATCCATTCTTCATCATTATATGGATGACATCCTATTGGCTGATTCAGGTATAAATATTGTGGAAAGAATGTTTGATGAAGTACAAAAAACCTTGCCTTCCTGGGGATTGCATATTGCCCTGAAAAGATACAAAGAGGGGATTCTATTAATTATCTAGGCTATAAAATAAGTCTGCAAAGGGTCAGGCCACAAAAGGTGCAAATCAGAAGAAGCCAATTATGGACCCTTAATGATTTTCAGAAGCTACTGGGAGATATCAACTGGCTGAGGCCTGCAATTGGCTTGGCCACTCAAGAACTAAGCAATTTATTTCAAATCTTACAAGGTGATAAGGATTTAAATAGTCCAAGGAAACTGTCAGCTGAGGCTGAAGAATTAACTTTGGTAGAAAGGAAATTGCAGGATACACATCTAGATTGTATTGATTCAAAGATGGTCTGCATCTTAGTTATCTTACCTTCTACTCATTCCCCTATAGGAATTCTTATGCAGAGGGAAGATTATATCTTAGAATGGATATTTTTAGCACATAAACAGAGTAAGAACTTAAAAATCTACATTGAGAAAGTCTCTGAATTGATACTTAAATGAAAAATGAGAATTAATTGGAATGGATCTGGCTGAAATTCTGGTACCTTTTACTAACGCAGAAATTGCCTCACTATAGGCACAAGATGAATATTGGCAAAGAGCATGCAGTAACTTCTTGGGAGATATTAACAACAGATACCCTAAAAGCAAGCAGCTTCGGTTCATAAAAAGAACTTATTGGATTCTCCCTCGTATAATAAATAAAATTCCAATATCTGGAGCCCCTACATTTTACACTGATGCCAGTAAATCAGGAAAGGCAGGATATAAATCAGAAGATGTAAGTAAGGTGGCTGAGAGTCCCTATAAGTCAGTTCAAAAATTTGAACTATATGCAATAATCATGGTGTTGTCAGATTTTCAAGGGTCTCTTAATATAGTAACTGACTCTCAATATGCAGAAGGGGATGTCTTATACAAAAAGACTGCTGAACTTATGCAGGATGACTCCGAATTGACTTATTTATTCAGATATAGCAAATAATCAGAAATAGGAGTTATCCACTATATATCACACATATAAGATCCCATACAGACCTGCCAGGCCCTCTGGCACAAGGTAATAATGAAATTGACCAATTATTGATAGGAAGTGTACTAGAGGCTTCAGAATTTCATATGAAACACCATGTTAACAGCAAAGGTTTAAAGAAAGAATTCTCCATCACTTGGCAACAAGCCAAGGAAATTGTGAAGCCATGCCCTACTTGTTAGATATATAACCATACTCCATTGCATATGGGAACTAACCCTAAGGGTACTCAAAGGAATGACATTTGGCAAATGGATGTCTTCCATTTTACAGAGTTTGGGAAACTGAAATATGTGCACCATACTACAGACACATATTCAGGATTTCAATGGGCAGCTGAATTACCTTCAGAAAAGGCTGATTCTGTAATTACACATTTGTTAGAAGTTATGGCATTATGGGAATACCAAAGCAAATTAAAACAGACAATGGGCCAGCATATATCGCTAATAAGATGAAGCAGTTTTTTTAATATTACTATATAAAACATGTTAAAGGCATACCACATAATCCTACAGGACAAGCAATTGTGGAGAGATCAAATTGAACTCTAAAGGAGATGCTTAATATGCCAAAAGAATCAGTGAGAACCCCCAAGGATAGATTCCATAGTGCTTTATTGACCTTAAATTTTTTAAATGCCAATGAAAAAACACCACAGCTGCTGAAAGACAGTGGACTATTGAAAGAACTATTGAAATTAAACAGCCTGTTTACATTAAGGATATTCTAACATCAGAATGGAAAATGGGAAATGCATTACGCTGGGGGAGGGCCTATGCCTATGTTTCCACAGGAAAAGAGAAGCTGTGGGTTCCTTCCCAATTGATAAAAATCAGACATGACAAAGGGAGACCTCCTGAAGACCTTGGCAACAGAGAAGAAAAGGGAGACTAACACAATCAACAAAATACGTGATGTATATGTGGTGATGTTTATGTCTCTGTTTATGGAGACAGCTCTGGAACTGGTTGAGAGTAAAATGTCTATAAACAGCCATTAACACTTATTGCATATTACATACCATCCTTTACAAGGACATGTATACACAGTTACGTTGTAGTTTGACTACAATGATCTAGCTAGATCTAGGTTGATCTAGCTAACCTGAGGAAAGGCAGTTAGTTGTGATTCTTTATTGATCTTCATGGGCCAATCTGTGCCCCCTGCATGTTCCGTGTGAATGTCTTTACCTTTTTACTTGTTGCTTTTAAGTTTTGTATTCTACAGGGATGAAAGAAGAGAAAGACAGCCCTGAAAAGATTCACACTCCAGGATGCTCAGATTCCGGGATCTTCCATTCTAGCTTCGCACTTGACTCTACTTCAACTACATCAAAGCTGTTTCTCTTAAAGGCTTGCTTCCAGAACTTTACTTGCCTCTCCAGCCTTTCGGGATGTCATGGTAAAGATGTCATCTGGCCAATGAACTTTCTCAGCACATAGTGACTGGAAGGCAAATAATGCCAGCTAGCTCTCCTCTGACAAGCCAATTTTCTTATATCCTTTGGGCCCCTAGATGGGAATTCTTCGCCCCAATTCAGCTGGAAGCAGACAGAAGACAATCATCATCCCAGTTCCTTATGTGGGGTGGATGGCTCTGATTATTTTAGGAAGTATAGATATGTTATCATTTTAGGGATACTTTATAGATGTTGCTTTGGACAGGGAGGGAACTAAAGAACTTAAACTCAGGGATTTCTACCTTTCCTTTCCTCTTCTCTATCCTTATTTCTTAGGTAAAAGAGAAGTGGGTGGAAAAGAAAAAGGGGGATATAGTAATATCATAGAAATTATAGAAATAGACAAAGAGGGATAGGTTAGCAAATGTACTTTTAAGCAAAACATTACATAGCCAGATCTTACATTGGTAGAAGTCTATAATTGAGACGAAGTTGAAGTTATAATCTCTTACATTGGTTCAGAATTTATTTGATGTCAATTTAAGGTTTTCATTGGTATAGATTTGTAATTGATAAAACTGGGATTAATATTGTTACTTCCATGTAAGCATTGTGCCTATATAACACATTTAAGAATACAAGGCTTAGACCCAGTCCATCTATAACTGCTAGTAGAAACTGCTTTTAGATGATTAAGTAATACAAGTTAAGGGCCAGATAGAAAACACATAATTGTGAGTTAGTTAAGAGGCTGTTCCTGAGTTATTTCTATTAGAAACGGCTGAGAATAGTCAAGGCTTAACAGTTCAGAGATGTTTTAGGTACACAGATGGTCTTCAAAGTTATCAGAAGTCCACAGAATATGGGTTACAGTCTAAAGCCAGGACTTGAGTCAGGTGGAGAATTATAAGTCTTTTAAGTTCAAATAGACAACAAGGGTATTACATAATTGATTAAAAAAATGATTGACTGGGTGTTGTTAGGTCTACCCTGTACATTATAAGTTACAAAATGGTAATAATTGTGCTCAATTGATATCTGAGATAAAAGAGTCATTTAATTGGAAAGAAAGAGGAAAGTGTTGTGGATAGCCCTGGGATAGCTTGTTTTGTTAACTGATTGGGTTGAGCTTTCTTTTACTGGGTAACTGTGTTGGAAACAAAGTACCACCAATTGGCAGCATGATCTTTTTGTAAGTCTAGTCTTTGCTGCCTCTCTCTTGCCTTTCCTTGCAGCATCCGTGTGTCAGGAGCGTGTCCGTGGCCCCCTTATTCACCTTTAATGCACATCACACATGTGTTAATGATGCAACAGGTACATGTCTAATTAAGACCTTGTTTTCTAGTCCTCAGACTCTGGCTATCTCCACTGTCAGGCACTGGATGTCCAGTCATCTCATCAATCTATATGCATAGAACCATGACTAAAACTCAATGATGAACATCAGTTTTGCTCGTATCCTCATGGAATCTTGTAGGGAGAAATTTAACAATTTTTAAAAGTGCAAAATGTTCTCAACTGGCCTACAACATTCCCTGAGGAGATGTAAAGGTATTGTTCAATATCAAACCACAAAGTCACTATTTATAGCTACTCTATTTTATTTCTTCTGGAAGTTTCTTATAGTTCAAATCTAAAACAAGTTGGTTGTCTCTCCTTGAGAATCCATCCCCTGCCACCCTCCTGCACAATAGTCCTATGTCAGCCAAGGACCTGCTTCCTTTCCTGAGGCCTCCCTCTCCTTACCCGCTGGTCCCTCAGCCTCACATCCTTTGTAGTCATCCATGTCTCCACCTGGACATGTCATGGTCTGAAAGCCCTGCTCCCAACCCACCCTCTCTCTCCTGTACCTCAGCCTCTGCTTCCCAGTGGGCCTATTCCCCATCTCCCTCCCTCGTGCATCTGTAGAAAAGTTCTTCCTAGTCTAACTCTGTGGCCAGTAGCTGCAGGCCGCACGCTACTGTGTATTTAAAGAATACTGAGTTTAGTGCTACTGGCACCAACTGACTTAATTTTAAACATTTTATTTTAATAAGTTTAAATGTCAACTGCCACACGTGGCAAGGGTGACTGCTGACAGAACAGCTGCTGTACAACTGGCTCATCCTTTCTCTCCATATCCTTCCAATGATGCTTAGATATACAAAGAAGGGAGATATAATCAAAGCCACCAGCTGAGGTGACCTGTAGACCACTGGTGAAGAAACACCCTATCAGGGCACCCTACAAAACTCATCAAGGATTTGTTCCTCCAGCTACCAACATCTGACATCAGCAAACCTTAGACAAACCTTAGAGGCAGGCTGTTTATAGGACACTCAGTTATCTCTTCCATATTTATCTATCATACATTCTGACTCATTGGGACCATTTAAGTAGTGTGTGTGTGTGTGTGTGTGTGTGTGTGTGTGAGAGAGAGAGAGAGAGAGAGAGAGAGAGAGAGAGAGAGAGAGAGCCCAGAAGAGGGCACTGAATTCTCTGGAGCTGGAGTTACAGTCAATGTGAATTGCCTAATGTGGGTTCTGGAAACTGAACTCAGGTCTTCTAAAACCAGAAGGTTTTGCTAATCCCTGAGCCATCTCTCTGGATTTATTTATTTATTTATTTATTTATTTATTTGAAAGCCATCTTGAGGCAGGTCACTATGTAGCTCATGCTGTCCTCAACTTGTCCCATACCTCAGGCTGGTCTGGAACTTATGATCTTCCTGCCTCAGACTGCTAGTGCTGGGGCCACAGACCTGTGCTACCACATCTGGAACTAAATATATTTGGCAAACTTTTTTTTCAATTATACCCACATATTTCAGACTAACAATTATCCTTCAGTACAAACCACCCAGAGAAATGCTGGACCACATTACACACTTAAAATCAGAAACTTGTAAATGCAAATGCCAGCCCCTAACTACCAGGGAAAGTCAAAAGGGGCCAGTGTACATGACTGGGCATTGTCCATTGGGCCGCACCATCTGGCCAGACAGCAGTCTCATTTCTAGCCTTGGTTTGGGATCCTCACTGGGAAAGTGGTCCTGAGAGCACTCTGTCCTGCTTGCTCCCTGATCCTGGAGAGATGTGGCCTTGCTCGTTCAGCTGACTGCTATAAACAACTTTATTTAGCATCTTTCTTAGTCATAGTCTCCCCAGAGAAGGCATCAGGATGACGCTGCTAACAATTCCACGAAACGCTTGCACGGCTTTGGTTCTTGCCCCCTTACAGCTGCCTGTGCTACTGGCAACCCGGGAGCTTTAGTCATGGAATCAAATAATCCCAGTGACAGTAGGGCAACAGGTAAAGAGAAAAATAAATGTTTGCTCATTGGCTCCACATTTCATTCATTCCTCAAAACCCTTCGATAGTGTGGCAGCATGTCCCTTTTAGGAATGAAGAAGTTGATCCCAAAGCATGAAAGCGATGTGCACATGTGCACTGGATACTGAGGGGGATGCTCACGGAGGGCCATAGGTCATGTTTGTCCTATCCCTGGTACTCATGTTTCTGTCAGCAGGTTCCCATTTTGGCCTCAAAACTTTTTCTGAGGGGAAACTGACCAGAAGAATTATGGTACACTCTAAGTGAGGGTGAGCAGGCAATCACTGTGGGTGGAGCCACACTCCTGGCGTGCACACTTTGGCACAGGGTAAAAGATGCTTAAAGTGGGTTTTTCTCCATTTCAAAGCCACATATGGATGAATCACAGAGAAGTGGACGGCACTGCTGCCTGCATGCAGACACTTATTAGTGAATTGAGCAGTAGCAATCTGAAGGATGTTAGTGGCCTTTGACACTGGGCCATGAAAACATAACAGACCTCCTGATGGCGCCTCTCAGAGCATTGCCGGGTTGCCACCCTCAGAGCTAGCATTGAGGGAAGGAAACCAGGCTCCCCAGGTGGCTAGACAGGAGCCATTTCAGCTGTCCATCATTCGCTGTGACAGCACAGACACCAATCACACAGTGAGAGCACACTCAGTGTCTTCCCATCAGTCATGGGAACAGATCTGCAATGACAGTCTGATGCCTGCCCAGCTAACAAGCAAGTCCCATCTAGGTGAGATGTTCGTACACACAAGCATTTGCCTAGGAAACTGGGGGCAGTGCAGACGCTTAGACAGCTCTCCCCACGGGGCATTTTAATGAACAACCAGATAGACAGCCTTCAGGGTGTGTCACCGTGCCTCATGAACCTGAAGGGCTCCAGAGGATGATGGGGAAGGTCCAAATTAGCCTGGAGAGCAACACGGCTGTTTCTGGGCTTTCCCAGTCAGCCCAGTCTGCAATGAACATGGTTGCCAGCCTCTGCTCATCATGACAGTCGTGTCAGGGACACTTAGAGTGAGCCTGGGAAGTTCCAGCTGCCACCTGCTGCTCAGAAACCTTAGAAATCACGCTCTGGGCCTGTGGCATCTGTAAGAGTTCTCTGACACCCCTTAACGTTTCTGCCAAACACAGCTGGCTCCAACATCTTCTCTATGAGACTAATGTCAATTTAGAAGTGTTGCTAATGAGGCCACCATTCAGGCTGTGCCCACCTTGACCTCCAGCTGCCATCAGGTTCCCCTTGTACACAGCCATGCCCTGGCAGACAGAAAATGTTCTTCTCGCAGGTGTGAGTAAATGGGGGAGAACTTTCTGGAAAGGGAAACATTTTTTCCTATATATTTTAGAATCCAGAGATATGCATTCATCAGGAATTGCCCCAAATCCTCCCTCTTGAATGTGTCCCTCTTCTATATATGTCTACATAAGGCCACATACACCAACACTCATGTGCACATATCCCCCACTCCCCAACCACACAAACACACACACACACACACACACACACACACACACACACACATTATTTTGAAAAAGTAAAAGATCTTTTAAAAGCCTATGTCCCATATTATAATATTGTAAATAATTGAAGTTTCTATTCAAGCCTATAAAAGGGAGGAAAAAAAATCAAAAGTTTACAAAAAACTGGAAAATAATATAAATTTCTTTCTGCTTGCATACTGCTAAAAAAAGAAAAAAGCTCTTTTCCCAATTTGTTGATTGCTGTTTTTTCCTATTGACCATGTCCTTTGCCTTACAGAAGCATGGCAACTTTATGAGGTCCCATTTGTCGATTCTTGTTCTTAGAGCATAAGCCATTAGTGTTCTGTTCAGGAACTTTTCCCCTGTGCCCATGTGTGCAAGATTTGTCCCCACCTTCTCCTCTATAAGCTTCAGTGTGTCTGGTTTTATGTGTAAATCCTTGATCCACTTTACTTGAGCTTTGTACAAGGAGATAAGAATGGGTCAATTTGCATTTCTCTGCATGCTGACCTCCAGTTGATCCAGTACCATTTGTTAAAAATGCTGTCTTTTGGAAGCCAGACCCAGCCAGCTTGCCAGGTGCTCAGACCCTGCCGGCGGAACCAGGTACCCAAGACAGCCCGAGTTTAAGATCTTTGGGGACTCAGGTCTGGAGCGGGAGCTGCTCACAGAGTAGCGGTTTGGGGTACAGCGGCCGTGCCTGCGCTCTGCGCTCACAGGCCAGACCCTGAACCCCCTGCAGGCAGCGCCATCTTGCCTGCAGCTTCCCATCCAGCCGGTAGCAGGGAAGCCAGACCTAGCCAGCTTGCCAGGTGCTCAGACCCTGCCGGCGGAACCAGGTACCCGAGACAGCCTGAGTTTAAGACCTTCGGGGACTCAGGTCTGGAGCGGGAGCTGCACACAGAGTAGTGGTTTGGGGTACAGCGGCCGTGCCTGCGCTCTGCGCTCGCAGGCCAGACCCTGAACCACCTGCAGGCAGCGCCATCTTGCCTGCAGCATCCCATCCAGCCGGTGGTGGGGAAGCCAGACCCAACCAGCTTGCCAGGTGCTCAGATCCAGCCGGCAGAACCAGATAACTGAGATATCCCAACCTTAAGACCCCTGGGGAAACAGGATACCAGACAGCAAACCCTGAGCAGGAGCAGTGCAGAGCAGCTGCCCAACAGGCAGAACCAAGTACCTAGGATATTCTGAGTTTAAGACCTCGGGAGACTCAGGCCACCTGTCAGCAATCTGTGAGCAGGAGCCCTACAGGGCAGTAGTTCAGGTATCCCAGACGCTGGAAAATAGTCTTTCGAGCCCACAGGAAGGTCAAGCACCAGCTAGTAACTACAGGACTAACAAACACCAGAGTTAACCAGATGGCAAAAGGCAAACGTAAGATCGTTACTAACAGAAATCAAAGCAGTATGGTGGCATCCGAACCCAGTTCCCCGACAGCAATAAATCTTAGATATCCCGAAACACCAGAAAAACAAAACTCAGATCTAAAATCACTGGTCAGGTTGCTGATAGAGGAACACTTAGATAAATCTCTTAAAGTAATACATGAGAAAATAGATCAAAAGCTAGAAGCCCTTACAAGGCAAACACAATTAAATCTTGGATATCTCAACACACCAGAAAAACAATACTCAGATCTAAAATCACTGGTAAAGATGCAGATTGAGGATCACTTAGATAAATTTCTTAAAGTAATAGGGGAGAAAATAGATCAAAAACTAGAAGCCCATACAAGGCAGACACAAAAATCACTTAAAGAAATCCAGGAGAATATAGAGCAAAAAATGAATCCCAATAAGGAGGAGAAACAAAAATCACTTAAAGAAATACAAGAGAACATGGGTCATCAAGCAGAAGTCATAAAAGAGGAAACACAAAAATCCCTTAAAGAATTACAGGAAAACACTAACAAGCAACTGAAAGATCTGAGCAAAACCATACAGAATCTAAAAGCAGAAGTAGAAACAACTAAGAAATTGCAAAGGGAGACAACGTTGGAGATAGAAAACCTGGGGAAGAAATCAGGAGTCATAGATGCAAATATCAACAATAGAATACAAGAGATAGAAGACAGAATCTCAGATGCTGAAGATACCATAGGAACCATGGATTCAACAATTAAAGAAAATGCAAAGTGCAAAAAGCTGGTAACCCAAAACATTCAGGAAATCCAGGACACAATGAGAAGACCAAACCTAAGGATTATAGGGATAGATGAAAATGAAGATCTACAACTTAAAGGGCCAGCAAATATCTTCTACAAAATTATGGAAGAAAACTTCCCCAACCTAAAGAAAGAGATACCCATGAATATACAAGAAGCATATAGAACCCCAAATAGACTGGACCAGAACAGAAATACTTCCCGTCACATAATAATCAAAACCCCAAATGTACTAAACAAAGAAAGAATATTAAAGGCAGCAAGAGAAAAAGGACAAGTAACATATAAAGGAAGACCTATCAGAATTACAGCAGACTTCTCACCTGAGACCATGAAAGCTAGAAGATCCTGGGCAGACCTCATGCAGACCCTAAGAGAACACAAACTTCAGCCAAAACTACTATATCCAGCAAAACTCTCAATCACCATAGAAGGGGAAACCAAGGTATTCCACGACAAAACCAAATTTGCACGATACTTATCTACAAACCCAGCCCTACAAAGGATAATAGGGGAAAAATACCAACACAAGGGGGGAAACAACACCCCAGAAGAAACAAGATAGAAACCCCATCTCATCTAATCCAAAAGAAGAGAACCACTCAAATACAAACAAACAAACAAACAAACAAAAATAACGCCCAAAATGTCAGGAAGTAATAATTACTATTCCTTAATATCTCTTAATATCAATGGACTCAATTCCCCAATAAAAAGACACAGATTAACAGACTGGATACGGAAACAGGACCCTACATTTTGCTGCATACAGGAAACACATCTCAGTGTCAAAGACAAATACCACCTTAGAGTAAAAGGCTGGAAGACAGTTTTACAAGCAAATGGTCCCAGGAAACAAGCCGGAGTAGCCATTCTAATATCAGATAAAATTGACTTTCAACCTAAAGTCATCAAAAGAGACACAGAAGGTCACTTCCTGCTTGTCAAAGGGAAAATCCACCAAGAAGAATTCTCAATACTGAACATCTATGCGCCAAATGTAAGGGCACCCTCATTTGTAAAAGAAACCTTACTAAAGCTTAAAGCACACATCGCACCTAACATAATAATTGTAGGTGACTTCAACACTCCACTCTCCTCAATGGACTGATCAGGAAAGCAGAAACTAAACTGAGACACAGTGAAACTAATTGAAGCTTTGGACCAATTGGATTTAACAGATATATATAGAACATTCCATCCTAAAGCAAAAGAATATACCTTTTTCTCAGCACTGCATGGTACCTTCTCAAAAATTGATCATATAATTGGTCACAAGACAGACCTCAACAAATACAAGAAGATCGAACTAATCCCATGTCTCCTATCGGATCACTATGGAGTAAAAGTGGTCTTCAATAGCAAGAAGAACAACAGAAAGCCCACATACACATGGAAACTGAACAATACTCTACTCAATGACACCTTGGTCAAGGAAGAAATAAAGAAAGAAATCAAAGACTTTTTAGACTTCAAGGAAAATGAAGGTACGACGTACCCAAATCTTTGGGACACAATGAAAGCAGTCCTAAGAGGAAAACTCATAGCCCTGAGTGCCTCCAAAAAGAAACTGGAGAGAGAATACACTAGCAACTTAACAGCACACCTGAAGGCCCTGGAACAAAAAGAAGCTAACTCACCCAGGAGGAGTAGGAGAGAGGAAATCATCAAACTAAGGGCTGAAATCAATCAAGTAGAAACAAAGAGAACCATACAAAGAATCAACAAAACCAAGAGCTGGTTCTTCGAGAAAATCAACAAGATAGATAAACCCTTAGCTAGACTAACCAAAGGGCACAGAGACAGTATCCAAATTAACAAAATTAGAAATGAAAAGGGGGATATAACAACAGAAACGGAGGAAATTCAAAAGATCATCAGATCCTACTACAAAAGCCTATACTCAAAACAACTGGAGAATCTGGAGGAAATGGACAATTTCCTAGACAGATACCAAATACCAAAATTAAATCAGCATCAAGTAGATCAGCTAAACAGTCCCATAACCCCCAAAGAAATAGAAGGTGTTATAGAAAGCCTCCCAACCAAAAAAAGTATGGGACCAGATGGTTTTAGTGCAGAATCCTACCAGACCTTCAAAGAAGACTTAACACCAATACTCTTCAAACTATTCCACAAAATAGAGACAGAAGGGACACTGCCCAACTCGTTCTTCGAAACCACAATTACGCTGATACCTAAACCACAAAAAGATCCAACAAAGAAAGAGAACTACAGGCCAATTTCTCTTATGAACATTGACGCAAAAATACTAAATAAAATTCTTGCCAACCGAATCCAAGAGCATATCAAAACGATCATTCACCATGATCAAGTAGGCTTCATTCCAGGGATGCAGGGATGGTTCAATATACGGAAATCCATCAATGTAATCCACTACATAAACAAACTAAAAGAAAAAAAACCACATGGTCATCTCATTAGATGCTGAAAAAGCATTCGACAAAATTCAGCATCCTTTCATGCTAAAAGTCTTGGAAAGAGCAGGAATTCAAGGCCCATACCTAAACATAGTAAAAGCAATCTACAGCAAACCAGTAGCCAACATCAAAATAAATGGAGAGAAACGTGAAGCAATCCCACTAAAATCAGGGACTAGACAAGGCTGCCCTCTCTCTCCATATCTTTTCAATATAGTACTTGAAGTTCTAGCGAGAGCAATTAGACAACATAAGGAAGTCAAAGGGATACAAATTGGAAAGGAAGAAGTCAAACTATCACTATTTGCAGACGATATGATAGTCTACTTAAGCAACCCAAAAAACTCCACCAGAGAACTTCTACAGCTGATAAACAACTTCAGCAAAGTGGCTGGTTATAAAATTAACTCAAGCAAATCAGTAGCCTTCTTATACTCAAAGGACAACCAGGCTGAGAAAGAAGTTAGGGAAATAATACCCTTCACAATAGCCACAAACAACATAAAGTACCTTGGCGTAATTCTAACCAAACAAGCAAAAGATCTGTATGACAGGAACTTCAAGTCCTTGAAGAAAGAAATCGAAGAAGACCTCAGAAGATGGAAAAATATTTCTTGCTCCTGGATTGGCAGGATCAATATAGTAAAAATGGCCATCTTGCCAAAAGCAATCTACAGGTTCAATGCAATCCCCATCATAATCCCAACTCAATTCTTCATAGATCTAGAAAGAGCAATTCTCAAATTCATCTGGAGCAACAAAAAACCCAGGATAGCTAAAACTATTCTCAACAATAAAAGGACTTCTGGGGGAATCAATATCCCTGACCTTAAGCAGTACTACAGAGCAATTGTGTTAAAAACTGCATGGTATTGGTACAGCAACAGGCAGGTAGATCAGTGGAATAGGATTGAAGGCCTAGAAATGAACCCACAGACTTATGGTCACTTGATCTTTGATAAAGGAGCCACAACCATCCAGTGGAAAAAAGATAGCCTTTTCAACAAATGGTGCTGGTTCACCTGGAGGTCAACATGCAGAATGCGAATTGACCCACTCTTATCTCCTTGTACTAAGATCAACTCCAAGTATATTAAGGACCTCCACATAAAACCAGACACACTGAAACTATTAGAAAAGAAACTTGGGAAGACCCTGGAGGACATGGGCACAGGGGGAAAGTTCCTGAACAGAACACCAATAGCTTATGCTCTAAGATCAAGAATTGACAAATGGGACCTCATAAAATTACAAAGTTTCTGTAAGGCAAAGGACACTGTCAGAAGGACAAAACGGCAACCAACAAAGTGGGAAATGATCTTCACCAACCCCACATCCGACAGAGGGCTAATATCCAATATATACAAAGAACTCAAGAAGTTAGACCGCAAAGAACCAAATAACCCTATCAAAAAATGGGGTACAGAGCTAAACAAAGAATTTTCACCAGAAGAAATTCGGATGGCCGAGAAACACCTTAAGAGATGTTCAACATCATTATTCATCAGGGAAATGCAAATCAAAACAACCCTGAGATTCCACCTCACACCAGTCAGAATGGCTAAGATTAAAAACTCAATAGACAACAGGTGCTGGCGAGGATGTGGAGAAAGAGGAACACTCCTCCACTGTTGGTGGGATTGCAAAATGGTAAAACCGCTCTGGAAATCAGTGTGGCAGTTCCTCAGAAAATTGGGCATGTCACTTCCAGAGGACCCTGGCATACCACTCCTGGGCATATACCCAGAGGATTCCTCTGCATACAATAAAGACACATGCTCCACTATGTTTATAGCAGCCTTGTTTATAATAGCCAGAAATTGGAAGGAGACCAGATATCCCTCAAAAGAGGAATGGATACAGAAAATGTGGTATATTTATACAATGGAGTACTACTCAGCAATTAAAAATAATGAACTCATGCTATGTGTAGGTAAATGGTTAGATCTGGAAAATATCATCCTAAGTGAGCTAACCCAATCACAAAAGAATACACATGAAATGCAATCACTCATAAGTGGATATTAATGAGCCCAGAAGCCCTAAATACTCAAGACACAATTAGCAAGTCAAATGTCTTCCAAGAAGAAGAATGGAGAGGACCCTGGGCCTGTAAAGATTGGATCCAGTATTGTAGACCCAGAACAGAGAAATCATATGTGTGTGTGTGTGTGGGGGGAATGAGTGGGGAATAGCAGGGGGGGAGAGGAATTATGGGACATATGGTGGGGGGGGTAATTGGGAAAGGGGAAAACCTTTGGAATGTAAACATAGAATATAGAAAATAAAAAAAATTTAAAAAAAAGATAAAAGTTGAAAAAAAATGCTGTCTTTTTTCTACTGGATGTTTTTGGCTCCTTTGTCAAATATCAAGTGACCGTAAGTATGTGGGTTCTTTTCTGGGTCTTCAATTCTATTCCATTGATCTTCCTGCCTGTCTCTGCACCAATACCAAACCATTTTCATCACTATTGTTCTGTAGTAGAGCTTGAGATCAGGGATGGTGATTCCCCCAGAAGATCTTTTGTTGTGGAGAATAGTTTTTTGCTATCCTTGTTTTTTTGTTATTGCAGATGAATTTGAGAATTGCTCTGTAGCAAGCCAGAATGTTTTGCCATTACATGATGGCGTTGGTTTCTGGCCCTAATCCTGGTAAACAGCTTGGTACATGCATATTAATAAGCACATTGACTGAGCTATTTCTTGCCCAGACATATGCTAATGAGGTGATTCCTCCTGTAGCCTATCCTGAGGCAAGAACTAGGCGGCAACTGCTCAGAGATATAAGGCAGCTCATTCTTTGTCTTGGGGCTCCCCATTTTATCATCATCAAGGGATTCCTGAATAAAGTGCTGTTAAGAAGGATCCTCGGAGTTGCTCAGTGTTTCTTGCTGGACAAGTACAGTCGCAACAGCAGGTGGCTCGCAGGGGGAGTCCGAGGAGAGATCGTGGATCCAGAACTTTTCAGCACCAGGAAGGCAGTACCGGAAAGCTCCCTGGTAAGTAGGGACGATAAAGATCTCCGGGTGAGCAGAGACAATGAAGTTCCCTGGGTTTACGTAGGGACAATAAAGATCTCTGGGGGGGGGGTGTGAGTGGAGACAATACAGATCCTGGCTTTAAACAGGACTATAAAGTTCACAGACACCAGTGTACCTTTGACTAAATTCTGTCAGTCACCCATAGATAAGTGTGCAGGAGAAGAGTGCTCATAACCTTGAGATAAGGTTGCTAGACAACATGGGGAATTCGTCCTCTAGTCTGGTTGTGATAGCCCTTAAAAACTTACTTCAACAACGCAAGTTAAAAATAGACAAAAGGACCCTTTCCTCCTTCTTGCTGAGTGTGATGGTTGTGCTCCTTGGTTTGAGGTCTCTGCCTTGCTAACAGTGGGATCATGGAAAAAATTGGGACGAGATCTGGACTGAGAGGCTAAGAAACAAAAACTGAAACCAGGCACGAAGCCCATATGGAAAATGATTCCTCAGCTTAGACGGCCCGCTGGGCCCTTGGGGATTTGTTGGGAGCAAAAGAAATTGGGCTTTAAAAAGGAAGTAGAAAAATGAGAAAAGAAAAATGAATTTCGATATTGCAACCAGGACACAGCTGGAAAGGCGCAGGTAGGGTCTCCGTCTGGGACTGGAGCAGGGAGCGCTGCTAAGCCCCCGCCCAGAGGAGGGCACAGGCGCCTAGGCTCTGCAGCACGTCCCTGCGAGCTTAGGACGTGCACTGAGGCAGCCGGACCCACCCAGCTCCCCAGGACCCCGGACCAGCGATAGCAGCAGGCCTCCATATTGCAACCAGGACACAGCTGGAAAGGCGCAGGTAGGGTCTCCGTCTGGGACTGGAGCAGGGAGCGCTGCTAAGCTTCCGCCCAGAGGAGGGCACAGGCGCCTAGGTTCTGCAGCACGGTTCCTGTGAGCTTAGGACTTGCACCGAGGCAGCCGGACCCACCCAGCTCCCCAGGACCCCGGACCAGCGATAGCAGCAGGCCTCCATATTGCAACCAGGACACAGCTGGAAAGGCGCAGGTAGGGTCTCCGTCTGGGACTGGAGCAGGGAGCGCTGCTAAGCTCCCGCCCAGAGGAGGGCACAGGCGCCTAGGTTCTGCAGCACGGTCCCTGTGAGCTTAGGACTTGCACCGAGGCAGCCGGACCCACCCAGCTCCCCAGGACCCCGGACCAGCGATAGCAGCAGGCCTCCATATTGCAACCAGGACACAGCTGGAAAGGCGCAGGTAGGGTCTCCGTCTGGGACTGGAGCAGGGAGCGCTGCTAAGCTCCCGCCCAGAGGAGGGCACAGGCGCCTAGGCCCTGCAGCACGTCCCTGTGAGCTTAGGACTTGCACCGAGGCAGCCGGACCCACCAAGCTCCCCAGGACCCCGGACCAACGATAGCAGCAGGCCTCCATATTGCAACCAGGACACAGCTGGAAAGGCGCAGGTAGGGACTCCTTCTGGGACTGGAGCAGGGAGCTCTGCTGAGCTCTCGCCCAGAGGCGGGCCCAGGCACCTAGGCTCTGCAGCACGGTCCCTGTGAGCTTAGGACTTGCACTGAGGCAACCGGAACCACCCAGCTCCCCAGGACCCCGGACCAGCTATAGCGGCAGGCCTCCATATTGCAACCAGGACACAGCTGGAAAGACACAGGTAGATAGATTCCATCAGGGGCTACCACGTGAGGGGATCTGCTAGGCTCTCCCTACTAGGCAGGCCTAGCAGCGCCTACCTAGGCTCTGCTGCACTCCCCCACACTTGCCAGAGTCCTCAGGCCGGGCACAAAGTCAGCCGGTGGCAGCCAGCTCGTGATCCCGTTGAGCAGCAATCACGCATAACCACCAGTAAAGAAACAACAGGTAAGCCCAGCCTCGCAGGAGATTCAAACACCAGCCAGTGACAACAAGGTCAACTAACACCAGAAATAACCAGATGGCAAAAGGTAAACGAAGGAATGTCACTAACAGAAATCAAGGCAACATGACAGCATCTGAACCCAGTTCGCCAACAACAGGAAGCCCTGGATACCCCAAAACACCAGAAAAACAAGACTTGGATATAAAATCACTGGTCAGGATGCTGGTAGCTGAACACATAGAAAAATCTCGTAAAGAAATAGAGGAGAAAATGGATCAAAAGTTAGAAGCCTTTACGAGGCAAATACAAAAATCACTTCAAGAAATGCAGGAGAAGATGGATCAAAGAGAAGAAGACAATAAGGAAGAAAGACAAAAGTCACTTAAAGAACTACAGAAGAACGTGGGCCAACAAGTAGAAGCTATGAAAGAGGAAGCACAAAAATCTATTAAAGAAATACATGAAAACACAATCAAGCAAGCGAAAGATCTGAGCACATCCATCCAGATACTAAAAACAGAAGTAGAAACAACTAAGAAATCACAGAGGGAGACAACATTGGAGATAGAAAACCTGGGGAAGAAATCAGGGGCCATAGATGCAAATATCAACAATAGAATACAAGAGATAGAAGACAGAATATCAGAAGCCGAAGATACCATAGGAACCATTGATTCAACAGTCAAAGAAAATACTAAATGCAAAAAGGCTGTAACCCAAAACATCCAGGAAATCCAGGACGCAATGAGAAGACCAAACCTAAGGATCATAGGTATAGACGAGAATGAAGACGTACAAGTTAAAGGGCCAGCAAATATCTTCTACAAAATTATGGAAGAAAACTTCCCCAACCTAAAGAGAGAGATGCCCATGAATATACAAGAAGCCTATAGAACCCCAAACAGACTGGACCAGAACAGAAACACATCCCGTCACATAATAATCAAAACTCCAAATGTACTAAACAAAGAAAGAATATTAAAGGCAGCAAGAGAAAAAGGCCAAGTAACTTATAAAGGAAGACCTATCAGAATAACACCAGACTTCTCACCTGAGACCATGAAAGCTAGAAGATCCTGGGCAGATATAATGCAAACTCTAAGAGAACACAAACTCCAGGCAAAACTACTTTACCCAGCAAAGCTCTCAATCGCCATAGATGGAGACATCAAGGTATTCCATGACAAAACCAAATTTGCACGATACCTTTCCACAAATCCAGCCCTACAAAGGATAATAGGGGGAAAACACCAAGACAAGGACGGAAACTACACCCGGGAAGAAACAAGATAGAAACCTCCTCTCATCAAACCTAAAAGAAGGTAACCTCTCGAATATTAAAAAAATAAATAAAATAAATAAATATAATTTCAAAAATGTCTGGAGAAAATAATTACTATTCCTTAATATCTCTTAACATCAATGGACTCAATTCCCCAATAAAAAGACATAGATTAACAGACTGGATACGGAAACAGGACCCTACATTTTGCTGCATACAGGAAACACATCTCAGTGTTAAAGACAAACACTGCCTTAGAGTAAAAGGCTGGAAGACAATTTTACAAGCAAATGGTCCCAGGAAACAAGCTGGAGTAGCCATTCTAATATCAGATAAAATTGACTTCCAACCTAAAATCATCAAAAGAGACTCAGAAGGTCACTTCTTGCTGGCCAAAGGAAAAATCCACCAAGAAGAGCTCTCAATACTGAACATCTATGCTCCAAATGCAAGGGCACCCTCATTCGTAAAAGAAACCTTACTAAAGCTTAAAGCACACATTACACCTAACACAATAATTGTGGGTGACTTCAACACTCCACTCTCCTCAATGGACAGATCAGGAAAGCAGAAACTAAACAGGGACACAGTGAAACTAATTGAAACTCTGGACCAACTGGATTTAACAGATATATATAGAACATTTCATCCTAAAGCTAAAGAATATACCTTTTTCTCAGCTCCACATGGTACCTTCTCCAAAATAGACCATATAATTGGTCACAAGACAGATGTCAACAAATACAAGAAGATCGAGCTAATCCCATGCCTCCTATCAGATCACCAGGGAGTAAGAGTGGTCTTCAATAACAACAAAAACAACAGAAAGCCCACATACACATGGAAATTGAACAATACTCTACTCAATGACACCTCGGTCAAGGAAGAAATAAAAAAAGAAATCAAAGACTTTTTAGAATTCAATGAAAATGAAGGTACAACCTACCCAAATCTATGGGACACAATGAAAGCAGTGCTAAGAGGAAAACTCATAGCTCTAAGTGCATCCAAAAAGAAACTGGAGAGAGCATACACTAGCAACTTAATGGCACACCTTAAGGCCCTGGAAGAAAAACAAGTTAATTCACCCAGGAGGAGTAGAAGACAAGAAATCATCAAACTCAGGGCTGAAATCAATCAAATAGAAACAAAGAGAACCATACAAAGAATCAACAAGACCAGGAGCTGGTTCTTTGAGAAAATCAACAAGATAGATAAACCCTTAGCCAGACTAACCAAAGGACACAGAGACAGTATACAAATTAACAAAATTAGAAATGAAAAGGGAGACATAACAACAGAAACTGAGGAAATTCAAAAGATCATCAGATCCTACTACAAAGGTCTATACTCAAAACAACTGGAGAATTTGGAGGAAATGGACAATTTCCTAGACAGATATCAAATACCAAAACTAAATCAGCATCAAGTAGATCAGCTAAATAGTCCCATAACCCCTAAAGAAATAGAAGGGGTTATAGAAAGCCTCCCAACCAAAAAAAGTACGGGACCAGATGGTTTTAGTGCAGAATTCTACCAGACCTTCAAAGAAGACTTAACACCAATACTTTTCAAACTATTCCACAAAATAGAGACAGAAGGGACACTGCCCAACTCATTCTTCGAAGCCACAATTACGCTAATACCTAAACCACAAAAAGATCCAACAAAGAAAGAGAACTACAGGCCAATTTCTCTTATGAATATCGATGCAAAAATACTAAATAAAATTCTTGCTAACCGAATCCAAGAGCACATCAAAACGATCATCCACCATGATCAAGTAGGCTTCATCCCAGGGATGCAGGGATGGTTCAATATACGGAAATCCATCAATGTAATCCACTACATAAACAAACTGAAAGAAAAAAACCACATGGTCATCTCATTAGATGCTGAAAAAGCATTTGACAAAATTCAGCATCCTTTCATGCTAAAAGTCTTGGAAAGAGCAGGAATTCAAGGCCCATACCTAAACATAGTAAAAGCAATCTACAGCAAACCAGTAGCCAACATCAAAATAAATGGAGAGAAACTTGAAGCATTCCCACTAAAATCAGGGACTAGACAAGGCTGCCCTCTCTCTCCATATCTTTTCAATATAGTACTTGAAGTTCTAGCAAGAGCAATTAGACAACATAAGGAAGTCAAAGGGATACAAATTGGAAAGGAAGAAGTGAAACTATCATTATTTGCAGATGATATGATAGTTTACCTAAGCGACCCAAAAAACTCCACCAGAGAACTTCTACAGCTGATAAACAGCTTCAGCAAAGTGGCAGGTTATAAAATTAACTCAAGCAAGTCAGTGGCCTTCCTGTACTCAAAGGACAAGCAGGCTGAGAAAGAAATTAGGGAAATAACACCCTTCACAATAGCCACAAACAACATAAAGTACCTTGGCATAACTCTAACCAAACAAGCGAAAGATCTGTACAACAGGAACTTCAAGTCCTTGAAGAAAGAAATTGAAGAAGACCTCAGAAGATGGAAAAATATCTCTTGCTCCTGGATTGGCAGAATCAATATAGTAAAAATGGCCATCTTGCCAAAAGCAATATACAGATTCAACGCGATCCCCATCAAAATCCCAACTCAATTCTTCATAGATCTAGAAAGAGCGATTCTCAAATTCATCTGGAGCAACAAAAAACCCAGGATAGCAAAAACTATTCTCAACAATAAAAGGACTTCTGGGGGAATCAATATCCCTGACCTCAAGCAGTACTACAGAGCAATTGTGTTAAAAACTGCATGGTATTGGTATAGCAACAGGCAAGCAGATCAATGGAACAGGATTGAAGACCCAGAAATTAACCCACAGACTTATGGTCACTTGATCTTTGATAAAGGAGCCACAACCATCCGGTGGAATAAAGATAGCCTTTTCAACAAATGGTGCTGGTTCAACTGGAGGTCAACATGCAGAAGAATGCGAATTGACCCACTCTTATCTCTTTGCACTAAGATCAACTCCAAGTGGATCAAGGACCTCCACATAAAACCAGACACACTGAAACTACTAGAAAAGAAACTTGGGAAGACCCTGGAGGACTTGGGCACAGGGGAAAAGTTCCTGAACAGAACACCAACAGCTTATGCTCTAAGATCAAGAATCGACAAATGGGACCTCATAAAATTACAAAGTTTCTGCAAAGCAAAGGACACTGTCAGAAGGACAAAACGGCAACCAACAAAGTGGGAAAAGATCTTCACCAACTCCACATCCGACAGAGGGCTAATATCCAATATATACAAAGAACTCAAGAAGTTAGACCGCAAAGAAACAAATAACCCTATCAAAAAATGGGGCACAGAGCTAAACAAAGAATTTTCACCAGAAGAAATTCGGATGGCCGAGAAACACCTTAAAAGATGTTCAACATCATTAGTCATCAGGGAAATGCAAATCAAAACAACCCTGAGATTCCACCTCACACCAGTCAGAATGGCTAAGATTAAAAACTCAAGAGACAACAAGTGCTGGCGAGGATGTGGAGAAAGAGGAACACTCCTCCACTGTTGGTGGGATTGCAAAATGGTAAAACCACTCTGGAAATCAGTTTGGCGGTTCCTCAGAAAATTGGGCATGTCACTTCCAGAGGACCCTGGCATACCACTCCTGGGCATATACCCAGAGGATTCCCCTGCATGCAATAAGGACACATGCTCCACTATGTTTATAGCAGCCTTGTTTATAATAGCCAGAAATTGGAAGGAGCCCAAATATCCCTCAAAGGAGGAATGGATACAGAAAATGTGGTATATCTATACAATGGAATACTACTCAGCAATTAAAAATAATGAATTCATGCAATTTGTAGGTAAATGGTTAGACCTGGAAAATATCATCCTGAGTGAATTAACCCAATCACAAAAGAATGCACATGAAATGCAATCACTGATAAGTGGATATTAATGAGCCCAGAAGCACTAAATACTCAAGACACAAATAGCAAGTCAAATGATTCCCAAGAAGAAGAAAGGAGAGGACCCTGGGCCTGTAAAGATTGCATCCAGTTTAGTAAAGAAACCGAGGGGGGAGGGGGAATGATTGGGGAACAGTTGGGGGGGAGAGGAACTATGGGAACTATGGTGGGTGGGAACTGGGAAAGGGGAAAGCCTTTTGAATGTAAACATAGAACATAGAAAATAAAAAAAAAAAAAAAAAAAAAAAAAAAAAAAAAAAAAGAAAAATGAATTTCAAAACTCTCTTTGGGACAAAAAGAAACATGGAGACGTCCTGTTTCCTCTACAGACCCCAATGGAGATGTTCTTAGTACTGGGTACAAGTGTTCTTTCCTCTTTATGTATTGTCATTGGTGCACCAATTTGTCTATGTGTGTCTGTCCTTGTTTTGTTGTCTGATGTTCTATATGTTAAGTTTAAAAAAAATGGTAAAAGCTTTATTTGCTGGAGGTCTCTCTCTTGAACCAGCCTCAGTTTACACAGCAGAGGCTGATTTAAGCTGCCCTGCAATTAGCTATGAGTCAAGCACAGCTGAAGAAAAGCTGCTTTTGAAAAGGGCCATAAAATTGTGTGTTGATTTTCCTTGTTTTTATGTTCTTAAATCTAGAGGCCTGATGGTAGCAGGGTCAGGCTGTCTACATGGTGTTATTCTGTATCTTGTTCTGTGTTCCTGGACTTAGATGGATAAGACTTCAGACTGACTGAAAAGCAACTCTCTTAGACTCCAACTCAATATTTTTAGACAGAGCTGCTTGTTCTTTTTTTTGTTTCCCTTTTCTCTGCTCTCAGCCTGAGAACTCCAAGGTTAAACTGTTTGCCTGGGCTCCCGGTTGTACCCCCCTCCTTTTCTTTATAGTTTCTTCGTCTAAAGAAAACTCCCACCTGCAGCTGCAAGGTTGTTCTCTGCCAAGTTAAAACAAGGAAGAGACAAGATACTTTGAAGGCCCTCTGATGGAGAAAATAAAGTCTTAAGACACTCAAGGTGGCAGATATGGGAATTCTAAATGTAAGTTGGTACAGATGGTTTATTTCATTTATTTTAAATTGTTTAGGTTATTATGATAGATGTGATATTAAGCAAAAAATCTCTCTCAGTGATATTGAAGTCTTGTTTTTGAGATTTATATTACAGGGATAGTTATTATGTTCAAGGCATAGATTCTTATTTGATAGAGATTTTATTTTAATACAAAATCAAGGTTTTCATTGGTATAAATAATACAAATGTAAAGTACAGGATTTACACCCAGTCATTCTTTGCTGTTATTGTTACAGATCTGAGATGTTCAAGCCTATGAGTTTGGGGCCAAATAAAATATAAGGCTCTGAGTTTAACAGACAACAGTTCACATTACTTTACATAGAAAGTTGGTTTTTTAATTGGTCTTAAAGGTATAAATATGTTTTGCATGTTTTGACTATAGAATATTGGCTTATAAGTTATTGGGCATGATTAAAAATTATTACATTGGTAACAAAAAAAGAAAGTTTAAAACTGGTAAACAACAAAAATTACTCAAGGGGCTACAGGGCCATTCTCAGACTTTGTAGCTAGAATGGTGGATGCTGCAGCAAAGATTTTTGGAGATGCAGATCAAGCCATGCCTTTTATTAAACAACTAGTTTATGAGCAATGTACCAAAGAATGCCGCAATGCTATAACCCCATATAAACATAAGAGCTTGGAGGCATGGATCAAAGTTTGCAGAGATTGGAGGCCCATTAACTAATGTGGGCCTCGCTGCAGCTGTTCTAAGTGCAACAAGAAAATTTGGTTCAAAAAATGAAAAGTGCTTTAAATGTGGGAAAACAGGTCACTTTAAACGTGACTGTCCTAATCAAGCCCCAACAACAGGAGGAAGAAATAAACCTGGATTGTGTCCCAGATGTAAAAAAAGAAATCATTGGGCAAATGAGTGTAGGTCTACAAGAACTTTAGATGATCAGCCTTTACGACAGGGATATGGTGGAGCATGTCCAAAAAAACAGGCAGAGGGGCCCTCGACCCCAGGGCCCTCAAATATATGGGGCCATGAGCAAGGGGGAACAACAACAGGAGCAGTGGCCCTCCCTTTGTCATCCGAAGGACCGAGGCGAGCCACTGCGGGTTCAGCAGGATTGGACCACCGTTCCACCACCAGACTCGTATTAACACCCCAGATGGGAGTCCAGATAGTGGAAACAGATTTTTAGGGACCCCTTCCATCAGATACCGTGGGATCATTATTGGGAAGATCCTCCTCTCCCTTAAGGGGTTTGGTAGTAATACCTGGCATCATCGATCCTGATTATACAGGCACAGTGAAAATTATGGTGGAATCACCCAGAGGTATTATAGCCATCTCTCCTGGAGATAAAATTGCTCAATTATTATTATTACTTAGCAAACATAAACTTTTCCCAGCCAATGCCAAGATTATAGGGGACAGAGGTTTTGGGTCCACTGGAACTCACCTCACTTATCTTTCCATGAATATGGACACACGTCCTGTTATTGAAATTATTATAGAAGGAAAACATATTTTGGGTCTGTTAGATACTGGATCAGATAAAAGTATCATTTCCATTAAAGACTGGCCTGCTACCTGGCCGACAAAAGCTTCAGAGCAAACACTTAGAGGTCTAGGCTTTGAAAATGCACCTAAAATAAGCACAAAAGAATTAACATGGAAGGATGGAGAAGGTAGGTCTGGAAAGATCCAGCCGTACGTCCTGGACTTACCTATCTCACTATGGGGGCGAGATCTGTTAAGGGATATGGGAGTGAGACTTACCAATGAATACTCTCCAGCTGCACAGTACATAATGAGGAGAATGGGTCACATCCCAGGGAGAGAAATTGGTAAAAATCTTCAAGGTAGAGTGGACCCAGTCCACCTCACAAGTAATAATGGTAGGCAAGGCCTGGGTTTTTCCTAGGGGCCACTGAGGGAGGCATTCCCATCAGTTGGAAAACAGAGGAGCCAGTGTGGGTTCCTCAGTGGCCCTTGTCCTTTGAGAAATTAACAGCAGCAAAACATTTAGTCAAAGAGCAACTGGAACAAGGACATATTAAACCCTCCACATCACCATGGAATACTCCTATCTTTGCTATTAAAAAGAAATCAGTCAAGTGGAGGTTATTGCATGACCTTTGAGCAATTAATCAACAAATGCAAATTATGGGGCCTATACAATGAGGCCTTCCATTGCTCTCTGGTCTCCCACAATATTGGCCAATTATTAGCATTGATAAAAAAGATTGCTTCTTTTCTATCCCTTTAGCTCCTCAAGATAGTGTCAGGCTTGCCTTCATTGTTCCATCCACTAAACATGAGGAACCAGACCAGAGATATGAATGGGTAGTTTTACCTCAAGGAATGGCAAATAGCCCTACTATGTGTTAATTATTTGTTAGTCAAGCTATTGCCCCGCTTTGAATATCATATCCAAAGATTAAATGTTTACTTTATATGGATGACATTTTATTATGTGCTAAGGATCAATCAATATTAGAAGAAGCTTATGTAAAATTGGTCAAAATGTTACAACAACATGGACTTCAAATTGCTCCAGAGAAGGTACAAAAGGGACAAATATGTGACTATTTAGGAGCCCAAATTAGACCTGAATCCACTAGGCCGCTAAAGGTGGAACTTCGTAAAGATGGATTAAAAACTTTGAATGATTTCCAAAAGTTATTAGGTGATATTAATTGGATATGTCCTTATTTGAAAATTCCTAACTATGAGCTACAACCATTATATAATATTTTGAAGGGAGATTCAGCCCTTGATTCTCCTAGGACACTTACTAATGAAGCCTGATTGGCATTGCAAAAGGTAGAAAGACAGTTGTCATCAGCTATACTAACAAGAATTGACTCAACTTCAGATATCTTACTCTGTATCATGAAAACAATTATGCAGCCATCAGCGTTGCTATGGCAGAATGGCCCTTTACTCTGGATTTATCCTAAGATATCTCCTGCTAAAACATTAGAACATTATCCTACTGCAATCGCAGACTTGGCCTTACTAGGAGTTAAAAACTGTCTTCAATATTTTGGAAAACCTCCTAACAGTATTATTGTTCCCTATACTAGTCAACAAGTGAAAGTATTGTGTGCCACAATTGACGAATGGGCCATACTTTGTTGTAGTTTCCCTGGTATTATTGACAACCACTATCACAAGGACCCTTTAATACAGTTTTATAAAGAACATCCAGTGTTTTTTCCAAAAGTTACTTCTTCTCAACCGTTAGCAGGAGCCCCAAATGTTTTTACAGATGGATCAAAGACAGGTTGTGGGGCATATGTAATTGATAATGAAGATCCAGTGCTTTTCCAGTATCATCCTGATACTCCTCAAATCGTGGAATGCAAAATAGTTATTGAGGTATTTAAAAATATCTCTGGTCCCTTTAATCTTATTTCTGATTCTGCATATGTGGTTAATGCTATACACATGCTTGAAACTGAGGGACCTATTAAAGCATCTAGTACGGTGTGCCTTCTTTTTAAGGAATTGCAGAAACTAATATTAGCCAGACATTGCAAGTTCTTTGTTCAACACATCCGAGCACACACAGGCCTTCCTGGGCCTTTGTGTGCAGGTAACAATGTAGTGGATAGTAGCACCCGTCAGCCTTTTATCTTTCATATAACACCCTTTGATCAAGCGCAACAATTCCATCAGCAATTTCATTTGCCCTCCAAATCTCTCCAACAAAAATTTGGTCTCTTTTGAGCCCAAGCTAGTAAAATAGTCCTTGATTGCAAAAATTGCATCACTTTTCTCCATCCGACACATATTGGAGTAAATCCTCGTGGGCTGCTACCACTTAAGGTTGGGCAAATGGATGTTACGCACATTTCATCTTTTGGAACTCTAAAATATGTTCATGTCTCAATAGACACTTGTTCTGGTGTAATGCATGCAACCCCCATGGGGAGAAAAAACACGTAACGTTGTTACTCATTGCTTAGAAGCCTGGGCTGCCTGGGGTAAGCCTGAACACCTTAAAACAGACAATGGTCCAGCATATACTGCTCAATCATTTGCAACCTTTTGTGCATAATTACATGTGTCCCATGTTTCAGGATTGCCTTACAATCCACAAGGACAAGGCATTGTGGAACGTGCTCATTGGACGTTAAAGGAAATTCTATTACAACAAAAGGGGGGAATAGGCAAAGGCTGCACCCCTAGGGAACAAATATCACTTGCTCTTTTTACTTTAAATTTTTTAATACTGGATGATCATGGCCGCTCTGCGGCTGAGCGACACATGAGTCAGACTAGTGTACTGAATAATTATGCAAAATGGAAAGATATTCTGTCTGGCACATGGAATGGCCCAGATCCCGTGATCGTGAGATCTAGGGGAGCCCTTTGTGTTTTTCCACAGAATCAGACTGATCCTATTTGGGTGCCTGAGAGGCTGACAAGGAAAGTACCACAACACCATGAAGATTGTCCTGAGAACGCTGACGCTGATGGCCTTATGGAGTCTGGTGACACCTGATAAGATTACCTTATGGGCCATAACTAGAACTTGGCCAGTTCCCTTACCCATACATACTAATTCTACCCTTCTTCTAACATGTTTTTCTATTTCTTGTGCTCATAATTTGCCATGTATTATTCCTTCTGGAGAAGCTCCACTGAAGTATAGTGCCTCCAATTATTCCTTGACTGGCACCCTATGTTTCACCACCATTAATAGTTCTCTGCCATGTATTTGGATGCGCAATGGGACCATTGCTAATTGGCTAGATCCTATAGAAGCTTCGCAAATAAGTCCCGGGATCCTCAATCAGGCTCTTTCCCAAATTGTCTCTGGTGTTTCTTCCGGCAATGGCTCAATTAATAGTAACATCACTCAAGATCTTAACATTACCACATTAATCATGCTTCATTCTGGCATTCACCCCTCTGATCCCGGGGCAGGAAACTTTAACTCTAATTCTACAAAGAGAAAAGTATTACCTATTTGCAATTCATACCAAGGATTTCCTCCAGAATTCTCACCTTGTCAATCTCCCCAGCATCGTGGGAAGGAAATTATTCCTGGCTTTGAATTTTCACCACCATTAGGCCAGTATAAGTTTTCCTGGAATCAAACAGGAAAGGAAAATGCCTGGCCATGGTTTGATTGGGTATTATCTAACAGTCAAGGGGCATTTACTTCACTGACCCCTTTCGCCAGATTTGGCAATGAGAGTTTTTCCTTATATAATATTTCTGCTCTGTGTAAATGCAATGGACAGTTAAAAAATATCAGTATTCAGCAGTTACTTAGTAGTGCTAGCTTTGGTGCTGCTAAAGTTTGTGTGAAACCCCCATCCTTTTTCCTATTAGCCACTAATATTAGTGATATAAGTTTTAGTTGCAACTCGTCATGAGTTGATTGTTATTTGTCAGAGTGTTGGAGTAAGAGTAATAACGAGACAGCACTGATAGTACATTTACCTATGTTTGTTCTGTTGCCTGTGGAGGATAATACGGATCAATTCCCTATTATCAATATTTTTAGGCAGAAAAGAGATTTTGGCATAACAGCTGCTATCATCTCTGTCATAGTTGTATCTGCCGCGGCTGCAACTATGGCTGCCATAGCTATGACTAATCAAGTACAAACAACCAGTACAGTGAATACTATAATTGAGAAAACTGCATTAGCCTTGCAAACTCAAAATAACTATAATGCCCATATGGAATCAGGAATTCTTTTGGTTAATCAAAGAGTGGATGTATTACAGGAAGAGATAGAAGCTCTGCATAAGATGATTCAATTATCTTGTGTACACACCCTGAAGGGCCTCTGTGTTACACCTATACAGGTAAATGTTACTGCTTTAAAAGAACAGCAGGCAGTACTCAGCAATTATTTGAAAGGGAATTGGACCATTCAGGGTGAAATTCTTACTCAACAGCTTGTTTTTTCAGATAACCTCACTTAATGCGACAAGACTAGACCCTACCACATTGGGAGACTTCACATCCTGGATTACTTGAGCATTCTCCTGGGTTAAGGAATGGTTGGGCATGGCTGCAATGACTGCTCTTATGTGTTTGGCTGCTTTCATTTGCCTATGGTGCTTCTGTCGCCTTAAGAGGGATCACGCCAGACATAAGGCTGTGATGTACCAAGCCCTTGTTGCCATGGATGAGGGAGAGGAGCCAGCCGTCTGGCTTGCTTCACTAAAACCGTAGCCGGAGGTTTTGGCCCCAGACCTATTTAGGCACATGCTAGGGGTATTTCTGTGTTGACTGTATTCAGTGACAGGCAACCTCCCTGGCGCTTGGATCAACCTAAGACATGAGACCTGGTGGGCGATAGGGTAACTCTATGACGGGTAAGACCAAGCTGTGGCAGGGGATGACCTAAGACAGAAGCAGTCAAAATTAACCCCAGTGCCTCGTCTGGAAGTCCCTTGCTCAGGAACACCTCCTAGATTGGATTTATCTTTGTACATTCTCACCCTTGGTGTATGAGTTTGTATGATGAGAGTATGACATACAGGCTGTAGTATTCGCACTAGATGCACTGTCCACATGATTTTTTACACTCTACCATTCCTGAGAGTTGTAAGGCAAAGCACTGCACAGAGAGTAGCTAATGACCAGTTTAGGTCTCTCTGGAAGGAATGTCTGATTGCATGAAGGTTGCGTGTCCTAGAAACCTTTCCCCTAAAAAACGGCATGAGAGCTGGTCAAGGTCTCATTTGAGTGATGAGCTCGATAGCAGACTTTGTACAATACTCCTCACTACCAACTCAGGGGAATCAGACCTCTACCTTCACCCAGGTACGACATTTGTGAAAGATGGTGCTGAAGTGCATATATTGCCTGAAGTGAGTGAGTTGTTTGATTAGCATCAATATAATAAAAAAGGGGGAAATGTAGCAAGCCAGAATGTTTCGCCATTACAAGATGGCGTTGGTTTCTGGCCCTAATCCTCGTAAACAACTTGGTACATGCGTATTAATAAGCACATTGATTCAGCTATTTCTTGCCCAGCCGTATGCTAATGAGGTGATTCCTCGTGTAGCCTATCCTGAGGCAAGAACTAGGTACAGAGACCTAGGTGGCAACTGCTCAGAGATATAAGGCAGCTCATTCTTTGCCTCAGGGCTCCCCGTTTTATCATCATCAAGGGATTCCTGAATAAAGTGCTGTTAAGAAGGATCCTCGGTGTTGCATCGTTTCTTGCTGGACAAGTACTGTCGCAACATTGCTCTTTCTAGATCTATTCAGATGGGGGGATTTTGATGGGGATTGCATTGAATCTGTAGATTGCTTTCGGCAAGATGGATATTTTCACTACATTGATCCTGCCAATGCATGAACATGGGAGGATCTTTCCACCTTCTGAGACTTTCTTTGATTTCTTTCTTCAGAGACTTAAAGTTCTTGTAATATAGACCTTTTACTTGCTTCGTCAGTGTCACACCTAGGTATAACATATTATTCGGACTATTGTGAAGGGTGTTATTTCCCTAATTTCTTTTCCTATCATTTATCCTTTGAGTAGAGGAAGGCTATGATTTGCTTGAGTTAATTTTATATCCAGCCACTTTGCTGAAGTTGTTTATCAGCGTTAGAAAATTCTCTGGTGGAAGTCTTTGGGTCGCTTAAGTATACTATCATATCATCTACAAGTAGTCATATTTTGACTTCTTCCTTTCCAATTTGTATACCTTTGACCTCCTTTTGCTGCCTGATTGCTCTGGCTAGGACTTCAAGTATTATATTGAATAGATAGAGTGGGCAGCCTTGTCTGGTCCCTGATTTTAGTGGGATTGTGTCAAGTTTCTCTCCATTTAACTTGATGTTGGAGAGCAGTCTGCAGTATATTGCTTTCACTATATTTAGGTATGGGCCTTGGATTCCTGATCTCTCCAAGACTTTTATCATGAAAGGAATGCTGGATATTGTCAAAAGCCTTTTCAGCATGTAATGAAATAACCATGTGGTTTTTTCCCTTTAGTTTGTTTATGTAGTGGATTACATTGACAGATTTTCATATATTGAACCATCCCTGCATCCGATAGAGGGCTAATATCCAATGTATACAAAGAACTCAAGAAGTTAGTCTCCAGAGAGTCAAGTAACCCTATTAAAAATGGGGTACAGAGTTAAACAGGAAATTATCAACTGAGGAAACTTGAATGGCCCTAAAGCACCTAAAGAAATATTCAGCATCCTTAGTTATTAGGGAAATGCAAATCAAAACAACAGTGAGATTCCACCTTATACCAGTCAGGGTACAGCAGATGCTGGAGAGGATGTGGGGAAAAAGGAACACTTCTCCATTATTGGTGGGATTGCAGGCTGGTAAAACCACTCTGGAAATCAGTTTGGCGATTTCTCAGAAAATTAGACATAGTACTACCTGCTGACGCAGCTACACTACTCCTGGGCATATACCCTGAAAATGCTCCTACATGTAATAAGGACACATGCTCCACTATGTTCATTGCTGCCTTATTTATAATAGCCAGAAGCTGGAAAAAAACCCAGGTATCCCTCAACAGGGGAATGTTTGCAGAAAATGTGGTATATATACACAATGGATTACTATTCAGATATTAAAAACAATGAATTTATGAAATACTTAGGCAAATGGATGGAACTAGAAAGTGTCATCCTGAGCGAGGCAACCCAATCACAAAAGATCACACATGGTATGCACTCACTAATAAGCAGAAGTTAGCCCAAAATCTCAAAATAAACAAGTGGCAATTCACCCAGCACAGGAAGATCAAGAAGAAGGAGAACTTAAGTAAGGGGGCTTTGGTTCCTCTAAGATAGGGAACAAAATACTCACAGGAGCAAAAAGGGAGACAATGTGTGGGGCAGGGCTAAAGTAAAGGCCACCCAGAGACTGCCCTACCTGGGGATTCATCCTATAAACAGTCAACAAACACTACTAAGGACGACAAGAAGTGTATAACAAAAGGAGCATGCCATGGTTGTCTCTGGAGGGACCCTGCCAGAGCCTTACAAATACAAAGGCAGATGCTAGCAACCAACTATTGGACTGGGCATGGGGTCCTAAATGGAGGAGCTGGAGGGAGGTCCAGAAGAGCTGAAGGGGCTTAAAGCCCCATGGGAAGAACAATGATTTTGGCAACCCAGACACCCCAAGACTCCCAGGGACTGAACCATCAACCAAGGGGCACGCATGGTTCCAGCCAAAAATGTGGCAGAGGAAGGCCTTCTTGAGCATTAATGGGAGGAATGGCCCTTGGTCAGGTAAAGGCTCAATAGAGACTACAACAAAGCGAAACCAAGGGGGGAGGGGGGAGTGTGTTGGGTGGAGGGGCATATACATGGAGGCAGGGGGAGGGAGGAGGGGTTGGAGGTCTTTAGGAAGGGGGGAAATTGGGAAAGGTTTTACCATGGCAATGTAAATAAAGATGATATTCAATAAAAAACAAAAAGTAAAAGAAAGAAGCAAACTCAATCTATTAAGACAAGTAGAACAGATCTAATTTCCAACAAGAAGCCCCCTAGGTCTGAGCTTTCAGTTAGACTAATGCTGTCCATATGTATATGAAACTTTGTGAGCTCATGCAGGTCACATAGGTGAAACAGTGTGTGAGCTCATGCAGGTCACATATATGAAACTGTGTGAGCTCATGCAAGTCACATATATGAAACAGCATGTGAGTTCATGCAGGTCACATATATGAGACAGTATGTGAGCTCATGCAGGTCACATATATGAAACTGTGTGAGCTCATGCAGGTCACATATATGAGACAGTATGTGAGCTCATGCAGGTCACATATATGAAACTATGTGAGCTCATGCAGGTCACACATATGAGGCAGCATATAAGCTCCTGCAGGTCATATATATGAAAGAGCATGTGTGAACTCCTGCAGTTCACATATATGAAAGAGCGTGTGAACTCATGCAGGTCATATATATGACACAGTGTGTGAGCTTATGCAGGTCATATATGTGAAACTATGTGAGTTCATGCAGGTCACATATTTGAAACTGTGTGAACTCATGCAGTTCAATTCATCAAAGACAACTTGAAAGTCAAGAACAGGCCTATCTGTGTATAATGAGTATGGTAAGTATGTGGGGTTTGTTTGTTTTGTTTTGATTTTTAAGTTTTCAAGACTGTTGTTCTGTGTAGCCCTGGCTGTCCTGGAATCCACTGTGTAGAACAGGCTGGCAGTGAACTCACAGAGATCTGCCTGCCTCTTCCTCATGAGTGTGGGGATTAGAGGCGTGCACCACTGTGCCCTGTAGGAGTAGCTGAATGTGTCCTCTCTAATGCTGACTGACTTTATCACTCCCATGCAAACCTCAGAGCCCAGCATTCACTAGTACGAGCCTCAGGTAATCAATACCCTAAGACCTTCATCACTGCCCCGGTTTATAGAACCCAACTCCGAACTCACTGCAGAATCTGCTTTTTCCTGTGTCTACACAATCTTGGGTAAAAAGCTCCCACAAGTAAAGTACATTTTTAAAAGGGGCATACTGTGTATTTTTTAATTTTGAAAGCAAATCAACAGGACCCTGACAAGAAATACCTCCTGCAAGTGTGAGTCCTACTTCCTGGCAGACAGAGTCAAGTGCTTATTGATTAGACTGTAATTCTTTTCTGTCTCTTTCTCAAACTTCTTTTTTTTCTTCCTACAAATTAAAACCAGACAATGGTGATTACACATAATGCACATAAATGACATGTATAGTTAACGTAGCAGAAGATAAAGTACAAAAAATGTCTAAAATAAGGCAAAGGGGCACTAAATGGGATGGGGGTTCTGAGACAATGCCTCTGTCCCAAGCCACAGCCACCATCCCAGCCAGTGAGGGGCCAGGAAGATACTCTCCTTGCTGTGCACTCTTGAGGTTTGTCCCAACACTATACTACATTCAATTCTTCATATGCATTTCAATTGAGAGATAATGATATGTCAGTCTGCTCTCACAAAAAGAAAAACAGAAAAGGCTGGGCGTAAAAGACAAACTTTCAGCTGGCTGTTTGTGAAACATCCTTTAAGCCCAGCACTGGGGAGGCAGAGACATGTGGATCTCTGAGTTCAAGGCCAGCCTGGTCTATGCAGTGAGTTCCAGGACAGCCAGGGTTACACAGAGAAACCTTGACTTGTGGGAAAGTTGCAGGACCGGGGGGAGAGGGGGGAGCTGGGTGGGATATGAATAATAAAGCTTTCTCTGGACTTTGCTAAGAGATAAAATTACTTTTAAACTCAATAAGTTTGGCCATATTTTTGATCATAACAATCCTAGAATGTCTCAGGGAGGTCATCAGAGTCCAGTTTGAATATACAATACTCCACCCAGAACTGGCAGAGTTCCCACTCTGCCAAGGGCACAGAGAGCACTGAACGGAAGCCGCTGTTGATCAACAGACCCCAGCACAGGGACACGGACATCAGTTGTTCTGCTTATCTCCCTTGTCTCTCCAGTACTAGAATCTGCTGTGCTTTTGCTCTAAAGGCGTTGAGAAAGCAAGTGGCCCAGCTCTGCATGCAGAGATGACAGGAGCAGCCGCTCAGCAGATCAGCTTTTAGCCTCAGGAGAAGACATGGATGTGAAAAGCATGCCCATCAGCATCCCCGTCCCCCTTGCTCTTCAGTGCGTCTCAGGCACTTTCCCTTCCTTATCTTCTAGGTTTCCTAAGTCAGCAATAATGACCTACCAAAGTCAGCGACAGTGAACCACCACAGCCTTTTCTCACACGAGTTTGCTCTTTTAGGGAAGATGAAACTGTAGGGAGCCGTCCCTGCATTACAAGATGGCGCCTACATCCGGCAGGTGCTGAGTGGTAAACAAGTCAGTGGGCAGGTGCTGGGTAGTTTTCCATCCCTTGGTCTCTGCCTCTCCCATTGCATCATATGGCCTGATGAGCTATAGCCAGTCAGGGGATGACACGTCCGAGGCGGAGGTTGCAGCCTATATAAGGGATGGGCTTTTGTGTGTTCGGGTTCTCTGCTCTGAAAGCTTATGCTCTCCCTCTCAAGAGCATTAAAGCTTTGCTGCAGAAGGATCCTGAGTGTGCCCTGTCGTTCTTGCTGGTGAGATGGTAGCGCGGGACAATGAAACAAAGAATGTAATTTTTTGTGTCCTGGCATTCATGTCCCCATTGCACAGGACATGCTGAGAACAGGTCAGCCTCTGCCTCATCATGTAAGACCACGAATTGATCCCCACAGTGATGAAGATGAGACTTGGGCATCAGTGCTCGTTCCCAATTATGTTCCAATTCCAGTTGCCAACTTGAAAAGTTTAAACACAAAACTGTGGGGTAGAGAGATGGTCCCCTTCCAGAGGATCCGGGCTCCTTCCCTAGTACCACAACAGAAGCCGTGAGTCCAGGCCGGGAAAATCCGACTCCTCCTCTGTTGTCCATGAGTACTACATCCATGCCCAGACATACATGCAAGCAAAACACCCGTATGTAAAAGATAAAATGACAAATAAATAGTCTCTCAAAATGCCAGACAAGGAGAACCCGTGTCTTCTTCAGAATGGTCTGGGGACGTCTCATGCTGACTCATCCCATAGTCCATGGTGGAAGAGGGACAAAGCAAGAGCCAGGCGGCCTTCCTTCAGCCTCAGACTCGGCAGCCTCCCACATAGACAGAGCACTTTCTTTGTCTTTATGGCCGTGGCAGTTCCCAGCATCTCTGTGTGCTTGTGTCTGTCACACTCAGAGTGAGCCACTACCTCTCTGCTTCGCTTGGGCTTCTTGTCGACTGTTTCAATAGTAGGAAGTCCAGTCTGACCAACACTGCTGCCTCCACCACTGAGCACATTGAAAGGCGTAAGCATGGAGCCTGCATTATGACTTGGATAGGTGCGGCCACTGCGGGACCCTACCCTGAGAGCCAGCATACTGCCACAGGAATGCTCTACCTGACACAAGCCTGCACTGCCCAGGGGCTGCTGTGTCTGCTCCTGGAATCTCAACTCTCACAATTTCTTAGCACCTCAAATTCTCTGTGTGCACATCATTTCTTGTGGCAAAGTTATACAGATCTTAACATAGCTACCAATAAAGGAAGGAGCATGCTATTTCCTACCCTGCACACAGGAAACGGGTGTAACAGAAACTGGTGGCAAAGACCTGGGTTCAAACCACCGGCAAGGTGCAACTGCTTCTTACTAAGCAGACATATAAACTCAAGAGAGTCACGGTCAATCAGTACTACAGTGAAGGGTGGCTCGCTGGTACAAAAGCAGGTTAAAGAAAGATAAGCACTGGCAAGCCAGAAGACCCTCCCCAGGAGCCACTGTGGCAGACCTGGGCTGTCTCCACATGTGAAACAGGCCTGTCCTCAGTGTATTCTCTTCTAATTTTCATCAACCAGCTGAAAATATATCAACATGTTTTTATAAAATTACTTAACCAAGTGAAGATTAAATATTACTCACAAGAAGTTATCTCATAATGTGGTCAAATTGCACATGTGAAAAAAAGTAGAGATAAAATAGCAGCATGGGTAAAATAAGAGCAATATAAATATATAGATGGAAGAGAAGCCAGGATGCTGACAGAGACACCTGGAGACTCAGATGCTGGCAACTTTTAAATACTCTGTGGTTATCTCCGCAGGAGAACAGTTCTCTGCTATTTTTCAGGAAGCTTTTCAAACTAAGAGACTAAAGTCTTCTTAAAGCATGGCATGATAACACACTAACCAAAGGAAGGCAAGCATGTGGTTGTCAAAACAGGACTGAGAGTCTAGGGAGCAGGGACACACATATGTATGCACGTGCACGCGCACTCACACATACACACATGCCCACATGCACCCCCACCTCCCGAAATTACAAGCTCCTCTCCTGTTCTTAACAGACTATTATCAATCACATAAGCTCCTTTCTAAATATCTATGGCAAGGCACATCAAAGGCTTCTAGAGGGTAATGCAATGAAGCATGATCCTTACAGATTTAGCAGCATACCATACACGGCAGCTGTTAATGCACAACTCTGTTAGAGGCAACGACTTCTGTTTATTGTGTTTAAGGGTGAGGAGTTCTCCAGGGTCCCACCTGGCTTTTCCAGGGGTCACCAACAGACAGGACAGCAAGTCCCCGTACTGTACTGACCAAGAATATAGCTAAATTCTTCAAAAACCTGCTGCCAGAAACAGGACTTAGGGAGAGTATTTGGTCAGTGCATAGCTTGTATCACACAGTAGATCAGTGCAGTAATCTCTCCCTGTAAGGGGTCTTTTATTTTGCAAGTTGCTTTACTAAACCAACATCAAACACAAAGGAAGCCTGGGTCATGGGGGAAGGCAAGAGAGATGATTCTGCTAATGGTCCACAGGAGAAAGAAAGCATACAAAGCCTGTAGCTCACTGGCTGTTCGGGGAAGGGCCAGGGTTTTTTCTATCTGTGAATATAAACAGAAAGGAGAAAAATCCACATCCCAAGTGCTATGTAGAGAAAGGAACAAGCAGGGATGTTCTCTTCCCTACTTAAAATTTCTTTTGGTTGTCTCTTTGCTCTCAGGGGTCGGCAATACACAAATGGTAGTCTGCGCTTTGTCTCCCTCACATGAAATGGGGGGGCGAGAAGGGAGGAAAAGAGGGAAGGGGAGGGGAGGGGAGACACAAAGACCAGGAAGGGGGGGTGATGGAAATTATTTCTCTAAGTTTAAGGCTAAGATCATAAACCTTAGAAGGTGCTGAATATTCTCAGGCTCCCTGTGAAAGCTGCTTGCTCTGCTATTCCCAGAGATCCTGGCTGCATCTCAGGCCTTGAGTATGAGGCTGTAGCTCTCTCTTATAAAAACTGGTTGCTCCTAAGAAGAAGCTCAATAAGTCTTTGCTAGAGTGGAGAAAATGATGTCCTATCAGCAACAACCTTGTCCTAGGTTCCGAGCTCTGTGTGGAGCAGTGTCCCTAATCGTAAGGCCTAGTGTAGTGCCACAGGTCTCCATGACACAGAGAAGCAAGCGCGCCCCAGCTGCCGCTCTACAGCGGGGAAAGACTTCCTCTACAGAGGGAACAGTCATCTCCATGGCCAGGTTGAGCCAGAGAACGTTACTAGGTGTTTTCCTGCCCATCCAGGTGTCCTGTTTTGTGTTCAGCTTCCCTCCCTGAGGGGAGAAGTGCAATGGAACATCAGCTAACAGACGCTCTGCCTACCCCAGCACCTCCCTCGACTCTGCCAAAGGCGAATGAAGTGTACAGCAACAGCAGAGACACGGGCATGTTCTGTCGGTGTGCGCAAACTAGACACAAACTTTACAGCTCCAAGTTGCTCTTTTCTGAAGTTCTCCAAGGGTTTAATCAGGGTTTCCATCACACTTAATGCCTAGAGAACAAAATAATAACAAGAACACAATGTTAGGGAAAAGTGTCGCATTTTTGTCTTGCACTCCACCCAGAAGTAAAATGAACAACATACTCGCCTGTTTTACCTCATTCTGCCGATGTAACAGCTAAGTCGCTGCTATGTAATGTACTAGAGAGCTGCACATCTGTAAATGTGTTCAGGGAAGGGAATGGAGCAGCTGGCAAGGAACAGGGAACTGGCCCTGTAGCTCTCCACAGAACAGAGGAGGCTATCCATAAGCAACAAAGGGCTCTATCATACCCACCAACAGACTGCTTCTGTGGGCGTCAGTGCTCACCTCCTCCTCAGAGATTTAAAAGTCAATTACATTCCTTCACTGGTTTCAGACTGTGTTAAAGGACGGACTAAGAACTGTGGATGTTCTTCCAAATACAAAGAGTCTGCACTACACCACTGACAACTCCTTGTCTTCCAGAGGGTAGAAGGTGTAGCAGCAACTTCCACAGTCAGAACCAGTAGTGACCTGCTGGCAGGTATTGCATGTGGGGAAGGGGGAGGTCAAGAGGACACACACACACACACACACACACACACACACACACACACAAAGGCCACAGTCTCATTCATGGCTGGCTTACAGTGACTCACTTGGAGCTTTTCATTCAAAGTCACAGAAAGCTGAAAATGCAAATAAAGGATTATTTCCCTAAGGAGAGCAGAGCTCCTTAAGAGCATGCTGCTCAGCAATGCCTCTCAGCCTCCAAGTCCAAGGCTCAGGAATATCCAGTGAATGAAGGCCCTCAAAACACTGCACAAGAATGTCTCATCCACCTTTTACAAAGCCCCTCCCTAAAAACAGCAAACCTAAGCTTACAATGAGGAGAAAATGGTGAATGATCGTAAAGGAACATATTAGAAATCAAATGCAGTTCCTTCTCCCTCTGCAGGCTAGGCAAGAGCTTAGTGTAACCTAAGGCTGCTCTGCACACACTCACTGGATAATGATTTCTCCTAGAGTGAACATTCATAGTACCACGTGAAGAATATAAAACATGCAACTGTCCCCTCAAACACAAGCACTTCTTGTATGCATGCGCCCACTTGGAAAATTTGCTACTTAGTTGCAAAAGAGCCACAGCAACACACAAGGAGAAGAAGCCTCCACAGGGAGAAGGACTTCAACTTGCAAATGCATTTTGAATGCAAATTTCATCTTAGGCTCTTTGAATTTTATCTGAATGTTCTACATTTAGCACCATGTGACCTGCAATAATGAAAACCCAGAGACCACCACACACTGAAAAAGAGAACAGAGACAAAGAACAGGTCATCAAAGTAAGATCTGGACAGACCATGTTGTATCTCAGAAAACAGACACCAAAGGCTTTCTCTCTCAATGGTTTTTAGGTGATCCAATTCACAGATAATCTCTATAAATTAAGATACTTGGGCCAGAAAAGGCACCAGCCACCAAGTCTGACAACCAGAGTGTGATTCCCTAAGACCCACGTGGTAGGAGAGAATTGACCCTCAAGTTGTTCTCTGACCTCTATGCACACACAGTAGCAAGTGTGAGTCCCTTCAACATATATACAAATGGAATAAATATAAAAATATTTACTATAAACATATGACACCTGTGTCAATCTCAAAGCTTCTATGTCCAGATCTAACCTACTATTGTTGCAGAATAAGCCCATACATAATAAACACATCCTTGATAAAGGCTAATATGTTCAAGATAGAAGGAAGCCTGGCACTGCACGCCAGTCTAACAGAGCCTAGCAAATGCTGACAGTCACTAAGGAGAGGGATGAACAATCCTCATAGAACACTTCAGTACCAAACAGGTACCAAATAATACAAAACAGCCACCTTAACCAGCCCTGCAGCAGCTCAGTAAGACAATATTTGTGAGCGAGTGTTGCTACTTTGTTTTCAATCAAATTCCCCTGTAAAAGAAAGCTCAACTCAGCAAAACAAGCTACAAGCCTAGATTGGGCAGGCCTCCCACTCCACTACTCTATATCCATCTATATTATCCCATATAACTTGCAGTTTCTCCAGACCCCAAGCTTTTCTCCCTGCTGCCTCTCAATTGATCTCCTGTAGCTCCTCCCCTTCCTGCCCCCCCTCGTCGCTCCTCCCCTATATTCTCAGCTCCTCCCACTTTGTCCTACCCAATCATTGCCTCAAGCCTTTATTTGAAAAGTAAAAGTGGGGAGAAAGTTCACAAGACAACTCCCCATCTGCAGCCCCCTGAGGAGTGGAATTACCATCAAAATACAAGCCCAGGGCTATCCACAACACTTCCCCCTTTCTGTCCAATTAAAAGACTCTTATCTCAAACATCAATTGAGCACAATTATTACCATATTGTAATTTATAACATACAGGATAGACCTAACACCCAGTCAATCATTTTTTTATCAATTAGGTAGTACCCCTCTCATCTATTTGAACTTAAAAGACTTATAATTCTACACCTGACTCAAGTCCTGGCTTTAGACTGTAACCCATTCAAAAACCATCCTCTCAAATCTGTATCATCTTTTTAAATGCTAACCAGCTTGGACTGGCTATAAGACTATTAATCTTCAACCCCATCAGAAATCCAAGGATGACCAATGTTACCTGAAAGTATGAGAAGCACAAAATATAGCTTCTAAAACTTAGCCGATTTATAGATACCGCTGATCACCTGGACAGGCCCTATACACCAAAATGTTGGAGCATCAGTCTTCAGCCTTCTGGCCCAGGATCATCTGACAGACTTTGGTAATGCAGAATTTTGAAGGACTGATTACTCTGTCTTGGCAGAGATTATCAGTTGACTATTCCACAGTGTGTCCTTTTTTTAGACAGTAGTTGTCTGTAGATGAAATGAGACAATTCTTGCCTGGTGACTGTCTCACCACAACTGAAGCAACTCCATTGATGTGCAAGTTCTTCTTTGAATTCAAGAAAGGGGTGTTTTCAGGAGCAGGCAGGTCTTCAATCAAAGGATCTTTAATAAAGAAATGTCAATAAACATATTCTATGGACTTCTGACAACTTTGAAGACCATCTGTCTACCTAAAACATCTCTGAACTGTTAAGCCTTGACTATTCTCAGCCATTTCTAATAGAAATAACTCAGGAACACCCTCTTAACTAACTCACAATTATGTGTTTTCTATCTGGCCCTTAACTTGTATTACTTAATCATCTAAAAGCAATTTTTACTAGCAGTTATAGATGAACTGGGTCTAAGCCTTGTATTCTTAAATGTGTTATATAGGCACAATGCCTGCATGAAAGTAACAATATTAATCCCAGTTTTATATCACTTACAAATCTATACCAATGAAAACCTTAAATTAACATCAAATAAATTCTGAAACAATGTAAGAGATTATAACTTCAACTTCGTATCAATTATATAGACTTCTACCAATGTAAGAACTGGCTATGTAATGTTTTGCTAACCTATCCCTCTTTGTCTGTTTCTATAATTTCTATAATATTGCTATATCCCCTTTTTCTTTTCCACCCACTTCTCTTTTACCTAAGAAATAGGGATAGAGAAGAGGAAAGGAAAGGTAGAAATCACTGAGTTTAAGTTCTTTAGTTCTCTCCCTGTACAAAGCTACATCTCTAAAGTATCCCTAAAATGATAACATATCTATACTTCCTAAAATAATCAGAACCATCCACCCCACATAAGGAACTGGGATGATGATTGTCTTCTGTCTGCTTCCAGCTGAATTGGGGCGAAGAATTCCCATCTGGGGGCCCAAAGGGAAACAAGAAATTTTGAGAACTATCTGGAATTATTTGCGTTCCAGTCATTATGTGCTGAGAAAACTCATGCCTCCAGGTCAGATGACATCTTGACAGTGATATTCTGAAAGGTTCGAGAGGCAAGTAAAGTTCTGGAAGCAAGTCTTTAAAAGAATCAGCTTTGATGTAGTAGAAGTTGAGTCAAGTGTGAAGCTGGAATGGACGATTCCGGAATCTCAGTATCCTGGAGTGTGAATCATTTCAGGGCTGTCTTTCTCTTCTTTCATCTTGTAGTATACAAAACTTAAAAGCAACAAGTAAACAAGTAAAGACATTCACACAGAGCATGCAGGGGGCACAGATTGGCCAATGAAGATCAATAAAGAAAGATGACTGACTGCCTTTCCTCAGGTTAGCTTGATCACTTAGTCAAACTACAAGGGAACTGTGTATACATGTCCTTGTAAAGGGTGGTATATAACACCCAGTAAGTGTTAATGGCTGTGTATAGACATTTTAGTCTCAGCCAGTTCCAGAGCTGTCTCCATAAACAGAGACATAAACATCACCACATATACATCACATATTTTGTTGATTGTGTTAGTCTCCCTTTTCTTCTCTGTCGCCAAGGTCTTCAGGAAGTCTCCCTTTGTCATGTCTGATTTTTATCAACTTGGAAGTAACCCACAGCTTTTCTTTTCTTGTGGAAACATAGGTAGCCCCTCCCCCAGCATTACACATTTCCCATTTCCCATTCTGATGTTAGAATATCCTTAATGTAAACAGACTGGTTTAGTTGAATAGTTCTTTCCACAGTCCAATGTTTTTCAGCAGTTGTGGTGTTTTGTTCATTGGCATTTAAAAAATTTAAGGTCAATAAACGATGTAGTCTATCCTTCATGGTTCTCATTGATCCTTTTTGCCTATTGAGCATCTCCTTTAGAGTTGAATTTGATCTCTCAATTGTTTGTCGGGTAGGATTATGTGGTATGAATTTAACATGTTTTATATTATAATATTCAAAAAACTGCTTCATCTTATTAGAGATATATGCTGACCCATTGTCTGTTTTAATTTGTGTTGGTATTCCCATAATGGCCATAACTTCTAATAAATGAGTAATTATAGAATCAGCCTTTCCTGAAGGTAATAAAGTTGCCCATTGAAATCCTAAATATGTGTCTATAGTATGGTGCACATATTTCAGTTTTCCAAACTCTGTAAAATGGAAGACATCCATTTGCCAAATGTCATTTCTTTGGGTACACTTAGGTTTAGTTCCTATAGGCAATGGAGTCTGGTCATATAATGAACAAGTAGGGCATTGCTTCACAATTTCCTTGGGTTGTTGCCAAGTGATAGAGAATTCTTTCTTTAAACCTTTGGTATTAACATGGTGTTTTTATGGAATTCTGAAGCCTCTAGTACACTTCCTATCAGTAGTTGGTCAATTTCATTATTATCTTGTGCCAGAGAGCCTGGCAGACCTGTATGGGATCTTATGTGTGTGATATATAGTGGATAACTCCTATTTCTGATTATTTGCTGTAGCTGAATAAATGATGAAGTCAATTCGAAATCATCTGGCATAAGTTCAGCAGTCTCTATATGTAAGAAAACCCCTTCTGCATATTGAGAGTCAGTTACTATATTAAGAGACTCTTGAAAATCTGACAACACCATGACTATTGCATATAGTTCAGATTTTTGAACTGACTTATAGGGACTCTCAGCCACCTTACTTACATCTTCTGATTTATATCCTGTCTTTCATGATTTACTGGCATCAGTATAAAATGTGGGGGCTCCAGATATTGGAGTTTTCTTTATTATACGAGGAGGATCCAATAAGTTCTTTTTATGAACTGAAGCTGCTTGCTTTTAGGGTATCTGTTGTTATTCTCTCCAAGAAGTTACTACATGCTCTTTGCCAATATTCATCTTGTGCCCATAGTTAGGCAATTTCTGCGTTAGTAAAAGGTATCACAATTTCAGCCAGATCCATTCCAATTAATTGTTGAAGTCTCATTTTTCGTTTAAGTATCAATTCAGAGACTTTCTCAATGTAGGTTTTTAAGTTATTACTCTGTTTATGTGTTAAACTATCCATTCTAAGATATAATCTTCCCTCTGCATAAGAATTCCTGGTAGGGGAATGAGTAGACAGTAAGATATCTAAAACGATCTAGATGGTTACCCTACAATTTCCTTTCTACCAAAGTTAACTCCTCAGCTGACAGTTTCCTTGGACTATTTGAATCCTTATCACCTTGTAAGATTTGAAATAAATTGCTTAGCTCTTCAGTGGCCAAGGCAATTGCAGGCCTTAGCCAGTTGATATCTCCTAGTAGCTTCTGAAAATCATCAAGGGACCTTAATTGGCTTCTTCTGATTTTCACCTTTTGTGGCCTAACCCTTTGCAGACTTATTTTATAGCCTAGATCATTAATAGAATCCCCTCTTTGTATCTTTTCAGGGCAATATGCAATCCCCAGGAAGGCAAGGTTTTTTGTACTTCAACAAACATTCTTTCCACAATATTTATATCTGAATCAGCCAATAGGATGTCATCCATATAATGATGAAAAATGGACTGGGGAAATTGTTTGTGAATCATCTCCAATGGCTGTTGTACAAAATACTGACTCAAGGTAGGGTTATTTAACATTCCTTGTGGCAAGAATTTCCAATGATATCTTTTCATTGGGTGACCTCCATTGAAAGTAGGTACTGAGAAAGCAAACTTTTCCTTATCACATTCATGTAGAGGCATGGTAAAAAAACAATCTTTCAGATGAATGACTATGATAGGCCATTCTAAGGCAACAAAGAAGGCAATGGGATCCCAGGTTGCAAGGAACCCATTGGCTGAAGAATCTTATTAATCACTCTGAGATCTGTCAACATCCTCCATTTTCCAGATCTTTTTTTTTTTTTAATGACAAATACTGGAGAATTCCAAGGGCTGGAATTCTCCTCTATATGCAGAGCCTCCATCTGTTCTTGGATTAGCTGTTCTAATGCCTGTAGTTTTTCTTTTGTGATAGACCATTGATCAATCAAAATGGGTTTTTCAGTCAAACACTTTAGTGGTAAAGCTGTCAGTGTTTTTGCAGCAGTGGCTCCTTGGAGTAAAGCTAAATTTTCAGCCTCTGCTGAATCTTGTTTATGGACAGCTTGTACAGTCTCTAACTGCCTTTGATAAGATTCCCTAACTAATTTAAGATTTTCATCAGGAGCCTGACTAGTTTCATGGCTAGATACTGAGGGGATATTAATTTGGGTTTTCCGCTGCTGTAATAGATCTCTTCCCCATAAATTAATGGCTATATCATCCACATAAGGGCTCAATTTTCCAACCCCACCTTCCGGTCCTATACATTTAAGCCATCTGGTGCATTGCTTTCAATGGATAAGGCCCCAACTCCTTGAAATTGGATGTCTACTTCTTGAAGTGGCCAACTTACAGGTGAAGATTTTGGAGAGATAATGGTGACATCCACTCCAGTGTCAACCATTCCTTCAATCTCAATATTGTTTACTAATATTCTTAGTTTTGGCCTGTGATCCTCTATAGAAGTTTGCCAAAATATTCTTTTTTGGGTCCCATTGAGACTTTCTGAATTATCTACAGAACTTGCCTCAGTCTTGTCTAGTATTAGAACATCTATTTTTGATGCAGTGACACTTAATTGTCCTGAGGAAGAGAGCTCTCCCTGTTTGGCATTCAGGCCCTCGAGAGGCCGCCCTGGGAATTTTTTATTTATTTATTTTTATTTTATTTTATCTTATTTTTGGTAAGATGTTGCCCTAGTCAAATGTCATCCTTTGCCACACCTTTGACACATTCCAAAAGGCATAGGCCCCTTTTGGTATTACTTTGGTTTTTTAAACAGTCATTTCTGAGATGACCCCACTCACCACAATTAAAACATTTGAAATGCTGGGTCATTTCTAGTTGTCTAGTGGCAGTTTCTCCTTTTACATTTATGTAGCCATGCTGGCCTTTGCCACACCTTTGACATATTCCAAAAGGCATAGGCCCCCTATTGATATTACTTTGTTTTTTTCTACAGTCATTTCTGAGATGACCCCACTCACCACAATTAAAACATGTGAAATCTTGGGTCATTTCTAGGTGTCTAGCAGCAGCTTTTCCTACTACTGTCATATCAGGTGAGTGAGATACAACATCAATTGTATACCTAATCCATTCATCTATTGATGCTGACCTTGCCCTCAGTGGTCTGATTACTTCCTTGCATTTAGTATTTGCATTCAGAAAAGCTAAAGACTCAATTATTGCTTCCTTGCTGCAGAATCTGATATACTCCTTTCCACAGTTGAGGTTAGTCTTTGTAAAAAGTCGGGGAAGGTTTCTTGTGGACCTTGTATGACTTGAGTAAATGTTCAAATCTTTTCCCTGATTCTGGCATGTTGTCCCAGGCCCTTAAAGCTGACAATCAACACAAGGCTAGGGTTTCTTCATCATATATAGCCTGCACTTCTACCTCAGCAAAGCAACCCTCACCAAGCAGTTGGTCTACAGAAATTTCTATATCCCTGGCTCTATTTTGTCATGCTATCTCCCTCGCCCTGTCTCTCCACCATGCAACCCATTGTAACTTAGCAGCAGGTTCTAGTATTGCTCTTGCCATCTCCTTCCAGTCTTGTGGGATTATATTTTTAATAGCCCAAGAAGTCAAAATTTGCTTTACAAATGGTGAATGCATTCCAAAATTAGTGATACTTTCCTTAAATTTTCTTAGATCTAACACATCCACAGATTACCATTCAAATTCCTGATAACCCTGTGGATGATCATCATCTGGAGGTCTTTGTTGTATACTGACTGGATAGACGAAAGTTTGTTTTTTAGTAACATTTGGTTGGCATTCTCTATTTTATCTTCTATCCCTCCCTGAATATTTTCCTTTTTCTTGAGTTCCTGTATTTTCTGTTCAAGGTTCTGCCTCCACATTTTGATCTTTTCTTTATATTGCAATTCTGATAGTCTACTGTCTATTCTATTTTGATTAAGTTTAAAAGGTTATTCTCCATGTCTAGCTTCCAATCCTCATTATTTTCTCTCTGCTGCTCAGTCTGATCTGTGAACTGCTGCATCCTTTTTCTAGTGTTACTTGTAATCTCTTTTCTTATTTTTAAATTTTTTTTGAATTTTTATTTTCTAAATTCTATGTTTATATTCCAAAGGCTTTCCCCTTTCCCAGTTACCCCCCACCATATGTCCCATAATTCCTCTCCCCCCCTGCTATGCCCCACTCATTCACACACCCCCCCAATTTCTCTGTTCTGGGTCTACAATACTGGATCCAATCTTTACAGGCCTAGGGTCCTCTCCTTTCTTCTTCTTGGGAGTCATTTGACTTGCTAATTGTGTCTTGAGTATTTAGGGCTTCTGGGCTCATTAATATCCACTTATCAGTGATTGCATTTCATGTGTATTCTTTTGTGATTGGGTTAGCTCACTTAGGATGATATTTTCCAGATTTAACCATTTACCTACAAATTGCATGAGTTCATTATTTTTAATTGCTGAGTAGTACTCCATTGTATAAATATACCACATTTTCTGTATCCATTCCTCTTTTGAGGGATATCTGGTCTCCTTCCAATTTCTGGCTATTATAAACAAGGCTGCTATAAACATAGTAGAGCATATGTCTTTATTGTATGCAGGGGAATCCTCTGGGTATATGCCCAGGAGTGGTATGCCAGGGTCCTCTGGAGGTGACATGCCCAATTTTCTGAGGAACCACCAGACTGATTTCCAGAGCGGTTTTACCATTTTGCAATCCCACCAACAGTGGAGGAGTGTTCCTCTTTCTCCACATCCTCGCCACCACCTGTTGTCTCTTCAGTTTTTATTCTTAGCCATTCTGACTGGTGTGAGGTGGAATCTCAGGGTTGTTTTGATTTGCATTTCCCTGATGACTAATGATGTTGAACATCTTTTAAGGTGTTTCTCGGCCATCCGCATTTCTTCTGGTGAAAATTCTTTGTTTAGCTCTGTACCCCATTTTTTGATAGGGTTATTTGGTTCTTTGGGGTCTAACTTCTTGAGTTCTTTGTATATATTGGATATTAGCCCTCTGTTGGATGTGGGGTTGGTGAAGATCATTTCCCAATTTGTTGGTAGCCATTTTGTCCTTCTGACAGTGTCCTTTGCCTTACAGAAACTTTGTAATTTTATGAGGTCCCATTCGTCAATTCTTGATCTTAGAGCATGTATGACAGGAACTTCAAGTCCTTGAAGAAAGAAATCGAAAAAAACCTCAGAAGATGGAAAAATATTTCTTGCTCCTGGATTGGCAGGATCAATATAGGAAAAATTGCCATCTTGCCAAAAGCAATCTACAGATTCAATGCAATCCCCATCAAAATCCCAAATCAATTCTTCATAGATCTAGAAAGAGCAATTCTCAAATTCATCTGGAGCAACAAAAAACCCAGGATAGCTAAAACTATTCTCAACAATAAAAGGACTTCTGGGGGAATCAATATCCCTGACCTCAAGCAGTACTACAGAGCAATTGTGTTAAAAACTGCATGGTATTGGTACAGCAACAGGCAGGTAGATCAATGGAATAGGATTGAAGACTCAAAAATTAACCCACAGACTTATGGTCACTTGATCTTTGATAAAGGAGCCACAACCATCCAGTGGAAAAAAGATAGCCTTTTCAACAAATGGTGCTGGTTCAACTGGAGGTCAACATGCAGAAGAATGCAAATTGACCCACTCTTATCTCCTTGTACTAAGATCAACTCCAAGTGGATCAAGGACCTCCACATAAAACCAGACACACTGAAACTATTAGAAAAGAAACTTGGGAAGATCCTGGAGGACATGGGCACAGGGGGAAAGTTCCTGAACAGAACACCAATAGCTTATGTAATGTCTTTTCTAAGGCAAGGAATTTTCTGTCTAGGACCCTGTCTTTTGAGATGACATAGTAAATCAAATAATAAGTGTTGCAATAACAATGACTTTTTCCTCTAAATCCATTCCTGTCAAATCATTCAAAATATCATCACATAGAGCCAAAAAGGTCTTTATTGTTTTTCCCATCTTTAAGTATCAGGATGCTATATGTCTCTCTTATATCAATGAATTACCTGGTCCAGAAACCTTTCTATCTACTGCCTGAGCTGTTCAGGGCTTCAGGGGTAGTTAAAATTTTTTTAAGACGCAGAACAAATGGATTTATTCCTGTTGTTGCACTTGAACAAATAGAGACCCCTCTTGGGGAGACAGCTCAAATTTCAGGCACGAGTCCAGCTTGTTTTAAATGACCAAGGGTACAGGGATATTTTTAGAGAGACAGAAACCCACTAATACAGAGGTTGGGCTGCAACTGTCTAGACTTGCTCTTCTTCAGAAGTGTTTTAGAAAATGTTTGCCTGAAACCGCTGCATCTGGAGGCTCTGAGCATGGACGTGATTGGAGACAAAGCTCTCCTCTCAGGACTTTGCATCAGCTTGAGCATGCCTTGATGTGTTAGGTCCCCTCTAACCACCATCTCTGTCTTTCATCCATTCTCGTTTTTTATAGGAAAGGCCGTACGAACAAGTTAAAAGTTGCAGAATGCATTATATAAAACTCTATTGAATTTTTTAACCTGTTTTTTTTTTAATTTTTATTTTCTATATTCTATGTTTACATTCCAAAGGCTTTCCCCTTTCCCAGTTCCCACCCAAGATACTTCCCATAGTTCCTCTCCCCTCCAACTATTCCCCAATCATTCCCCCTCCCCCCTCGGTTTCTTTACTAAACTGAATGCAATCTTTACAGGCCCAGGGTCCTCTCCTTTCTTCTTCTTGGGAATCATTTGAATTCCTAATTGGGTCTTGAGTATTTAGGGCTTCTGGGCTCATTAATATCCACTTATCAGTGATTGCATTTCATGTGTATTCTTTTGTGATTGGGTTAACTCACTCAGGATGATATTTTCCAGGTCTAACCATTTACCTACAAATTGCATGAATTCATTATTTTTAATTGCTGAGTAGTATTCCATTGTATAAATATACCACATTTTCTGTATCCATTCCTCCTTTGAGGGATATTTGGGCTCCTTCCAACTTCTGGCTATTATAAACAAGGCTGCTATAAACATAGTGGAGCATGTGTCTTTATTGTATGCAGGGGAATCCTCTGGGTATATGCCCAGGAGTGGTATGCCAGGGTCCTCTGGAAGTGACATGCCCAATTTTCTGAGGAACCGCCAGACTGATTTCCAGAGCGGTTTTACCATTTTGCAATCCCACCAACAGTGGAGGAGTGTTCCTCTTTCTCCACATCCTCACCAGCACCTGTTGTCTCTTGAGTTTTTAATCTTAGCCATTCTGACTGCTGTGAAGTGGAATCTCAGGGTTGTTTTGATTTGCATTTCCCTGATGACTAATGATGTTGAACATCTTTTAAGGTGTTTCTCAGCCATTCGATTTTCGGCTGGTGAAAATTCTTTGTTTAGCTCTGTGCCCCATTTTTTGATAGGGTTATTTGGTTCTTTGCGGTCAATACCATCCCCATCAAAATCCCAACTCAATTCTTCATAGATCTAGAAAGAGCAATTCTCAAATTCATCTGGAGCAACAAAAAACCCAGGATAGCTAAATCTATTCTCAACAATAAAAGGACTTCTGGGGGAATCAATATCCCTGACCTCAAGCAATACTACAGAGCAATTGTGTTAAAAACTGCATGGTATTGGTACAGCAACAGGCAAGTAGATCAATGGAATAGGATTGAAGACTCAAAAATTAACCCACAGACTTATGGTCACTTGATCTTTGATAAAGGAGCCACAACCATCCAGTGGAATAAAGATAGCCTTTTCAACAAATGGTGCTGGTTCAACTGGAGGTCAACATGCAGAAGAATGCGAATTGACCCACTCTTATCTCTTTGCACTAAGATCAACTCCGAGTAGATCAAGGACCTCCACATAAAACCAGACACACTGAAACTATTAGAAAAGAAACTTGGGAAGACCCTGTAGGACTTGGGCACAGGGGAAAAGTTCCTGAACAGAACACCAATAGCTTATACACTAAGATCAAGAATCAACAAATGGGACCTCATAAAATTACAAAGTTTCTGCAAAGCAAAGGACACTGTCAGAAGGACAAAACGGCAACCAACAAAGTGGGAAAAGATCTTCACCAACCCCACACCCGACAGAGGGCTAATATCCAATATATACAAAGAACTCAAGAAGGCAGGTAACATTTTATCTCAGGTTTGTGAGCTTGTAAACAATACGTTTGGCCCTATTTTGTTACTACTTTGTTTACAACCCAATTCCCCTGTAAAAGAAAGCTCAACTCAGTTAAAAAAACAAGCTACAAGCCTAGATTGGTCAACCTCCCACCACACTACTCTATTTCCATCTATATTATCCAATATAACCTGCAGTTTCTCCAGGCCATGAGCTTCTTTCTCTCTCCATCTGCTGCCTCTCCATTGAACTCCCATAGCACCTCTCCTTCCTACCCCCCCCTAGCTCCTCCCCTAGACTCCCAGCTCCTCCCACTTCCTCCTGCCCAATCATTGGCTCAAGCCTTTATTTGAAGAGTTAAGGTGGGGAGAAGGTTCACAAGGCAACTCCTCATCTGCAGCACCTCTGAGGAGTGGAATTAGCACCAAAATACAAGCCCGGGGCTATCCACAAAAAGCAAGTACCTGGGCCAAAATGCAAGGTCCCGAGAAAGAGCAACCTCCAGCCCTCATGAAATCTGCGGATTAGTGAGTGACACACAAGGGAAAATTATAACCAGAGAAAAGTAGGGCCAAGTGTGGAGAGGACTTCAGCAAAGGAGCCAAGAAGGCCCATGCTCCATCTGTGTCTCATCAAAGCAGTGACATCTAAGCTAAGTGCTGAGAGGTGGTAAGGGATCAGGAGTGTGAGGGTCAGGGTAACTGATTCCAGCCTGAAGCCAGGGGAGGCACAGGATCAGAGCATAGCCATTGCCTATGCTGCACCATCAAAGGGGGGTAGAGCTAGGTACAGGACACCAAAGGGAGCAGAGAGAGTTGAGTGACTGCAGGACCAGACGTCACAACATCCCTGGCTGAGTGAGAAGCCACCAGAGGGTTTTAAGCAGAGAACCAATAGAATGTTGAATGATCTTTTTAAAGATCCCCGGTCATAAGCAAAGGCCTTAGAGGCAAAGAAACCGAAAGAAGAAACTCTTTCCAGGTGTTTCACTAGGAGTAAGCCGTGATGGCGCCTTACACACACACACACACACACACACACACACACACACACACACAGCAGGTAGGCTGGAGACACATCTGCAAGCTTTGTGAACTGAGTGTGGGAAAGATTAAAATATCTATAACTGCTCCAAGAGTCTGTATACACAAAACTACCTCAGAGCACTCTTACAATCTGGATCCTTAACAGCCGCCACAGGTCCATATGCTGAAGGGTTCATTGGAACCCTGCGGCACCAGAAGAGCCTTAACAAGACGAGGATTTCATTGAGAAAATGTCTTACAGCTAAATTTTCTGGAAGCATTTCCTCAACTGAGGCTCCTTCCTCTCATGATTCTAGCTTGTGTCAAGTTGACACAGAAAAACAGCCATTACAGGTCCTAGCAAAGACAAGCTGGATATAAAAGAAACAGAAGGAATGATGTCCATCCCCCACAGCACTCACTAGTTCATCCTGGATTCCAAGAGGCTGTGGCCTCTGAAGGAATGCAATCTCTGGAACAAAAGAGACTTCCCACTGCTTTCTCCCATGACCTTCCAGACACTTCCAATTTTACTGCACTAAAGGGAAAACTACAACTTCAATGTTGCAGGCGGCAGCCGAGGACCACTGAGCAGGGACACACTGTTTAGTTTTCCTTGAAACAGGAACTCTCACAAGGGGCCAAGGATTTATCTGTCTGAACAAAACAGTTTTCCAAAAATGAAAAATACTTTTCCAAAAAAGGACTGCTACAACTAAGGACATTTACAGATTCCATAAATCTTTGCAGGGAGTGTGTGTTTGGTTATTAAATTTTCCTTTTTACATGTACTAACTTATGGGGAGGTAGGCACATGTCACATCACACATGCAGGTGTCAGAGGACAATTTCCAGGAATCTCCTGTATCCCCTCAAACTGTGACGGAACCACAGGCATGCCTCCCCACTCTGATACACCGTATCCCCTCAAACTGTGAGCAGAAATAAGAAATAACTGCTAAAGTTGTTTCTTGCCTCTTGCTGGGTATTTGGTCCTGGCAACACTTTATGAGGATACAGCTGCAGGCCTGGCCCACTGCACACTTCCCAAGAACATTACTTCTCTTCTCCCAGGGGGACTACCTCAACACCAAGTATAGAACAGAAGACCATAGAAAAAATCCTATATACTCCTGTGGTTTGGATTGATCACTGCCGACCTACCCTGAAGGTACCAGCAAAGACACACAGAAATGCAAATGCAAATGCAAATACACCAAGAACTCACATGCAGAAAAGAGATCACTGCTAAAGGTGGAGATCCCTAGTGAAGAGTTTGTACCTTTCAACAGCCTTGTCTCAGAGATACAAGGACATTGACAGGGACTTAGAAAGCAGCTTGCCTCTGGCTGAGTGCTATGCCAGCACCTCCTCCAGGCCCCTGTGAAGGCCCGTCAACTATGCACAGCACACAGACAGGGTTTTCCTATTGGCTGGGGTGCCCTTCAATCAGGTTATGGAGAGTCAGCCAAAACCAGCTCCCTTCATCCAATTCCTAATGATTAATGTTCCTCGGAAATCAAATGAGCAGCTCAAGATCTCCTTTTATTTTTTTAGGTTTTGTTGTTGTTGTTGTTGTTGTTGTTGTTGTTGTTTGTTTGGGGTTTTTTTTGTGAGACAGGGTTTCATGTGTAGTCCTTGACTGTCCTGAAACTCCATCTCTAGACCAACCAAGCAGGCCACCTGCCTCTGCCTCCTGAGTGCTAGGATCAAAGGCATCTGCCACCACTACTTAGCCTTACTTTTCTTTTAAAAAACTACTTATCATACAAGAATTGGAACTTCAAGGAAAACATGGGAAAATAAATTCTTTTTTTGTTGTTGTTTTTTGTTTTTTTTTTTGTTTTTTTGTTTTTGTTTTTGTTTTGTTTTTTCGAGACAGGGTTTCTCTGTGTAGCTCTGGCTATCCTGGAACTCACTCTGTAGACCAGGCTGGCCTCGAACTCAGAAATCCGCCTGCCTCTGCCTCCCAAGTGCTGGGATTAAAGGCGTGTGCCACCACCGCCCGGCCGAAAATAAATTCTTTAAAAGAAATATTACTGGGCACAGTGATGTACACACTTATAACCACAGGATGAGGGGATTATAATTCATTATAATGAATTCAAGGCTAACCTGGGGTTTCTGTAAGAGACTCAGTCTTAAAAAATTGGGGGTTGGAAGGTATAATGTTATGAAGTGTACCTTTTAAAAGTTTATATAAGCCAGGCAATGGTGGCCCACACCTTTAATACCAGCACTAAGAAGGCAGAATCAAGCAAATCTCTGAGTTCTAGGATAGCCTGGTCTACAGAGTGAGTTGCAAAATAGCCAAGGCTACACAGAGAAACCTAATCTCAAAAAAGAAAAAAAAAGTCTATAAGGGAGCCCAGGGAGGGGTCGTGGGGAGCGCCTTATCTCTGGCCTCTCAGCTTCCTTTCCACCATGACAATAAAAACAGCATCCAGAGGACTCCTGCTCCTGCCTCCTTGTCAGTCTGTCCAAGCAGACATGGAGAGAACCCTCTAAAAAGGCAGCTCTTAACCCTTTGGGGATCAAAAAGCCCTTTCACGGGGGTCACCTAATGACATTAGAAAACATAACTATTTATATCACATAGCAAAATTACAGTTATAAAACAAGGGCAAAAATAACTACGTTTGGGGGTCACCACATGCGGAACTGTATTACAGAGTCACAGCATTAGGAAGGCGAGAGCTAATGCTCTACAGTCATGGGGGAGGGAGGGAGACACACTGCACACTGACACCTTTCTGGCTTTAAGCTGATTTCTCAGCAGCTCAGAGGTAACTGATGAGCAAACCCAGTGTAAAAGCTAGGACCACAGAACACAGATCTATGGTAGTGTGTGCACTAACACTCACTGAGCCCTCTCCCCAGCTCCAGATACCAGCTCAGAGCTGAATTCAACTCCTGACATGGCCAACTAAAAACTCTGTACATCTTTATTTGAGGACTTTAGATCTTTGTTTACATCATGATATGTGAAAATTCACAAGCTAATGGAGCGCAGCCTAAAAATCTCCCTCAATTAACTGAGAAAAATCGAATGAGGCAACAAATATCTTGCAAGTCCTCAGGCACTCCTACAACAGGCGGAGACAATGCTCACTGTCACCACCAACCGGAAGGGGAGGTGATGTGAATGAACCTCCCTGGAGACAGGGCAACTCCAGCTACCCAACAGAGCAATCACTAGCACACTGGGAAGTGCTGGGATGTGTTATTTTAAATGGAGATAGAACATAAGCAGAGATACAGGATACACGGTGGAGTCCCATATCCTACCTGAAAAGGGAAGATACAAAGTATCTAATAACTTTCATTCTGATTACATGCTTAAAAGGTAGCAGGCGGCCATGCTGGATTAACCGTACTTCCTCTCAGTGATTACTAGAAACATTTTACTGATCCAGTTCACGGTGTACTTTGCATGGATGCAATGAGCTACACTGGTACACACATATGCCCTACCACTTACCTTGCAGCCTCAGTTTCTATCTCAATAAAATGGAATCAGCTCTTAAACTTTTAAAACTAGCAGCAATGATGGCAGGGACGCACATGCCTGGCAGGTCAAAGGACAAATCTGGGCGGGCTTTCCATGGATTCAGGGAGCAGATTCAGGTACCAGACTGAAGCAGCAAGCACACTTCTGCACTGAGCCCTCTCCCCAGCTCCAGATACCAGCTCTTCCTGCAAATACCTTACTACCCACCTACCACATGCTAAACACTATCTATCATCCATACCAATCTCTGCAAGACTGCCATTCTTAGGAAAACACACAGTAACAGACATGAAAATAACATAAGCTGATAAAAAGCTATCAGATTGAATGCTTTAAATGAATGGACAATGGGATATGTGATTTGCATCTCAAAAAAGTAGACCCAAAAGTATTAGTCACCAGTCTTTAGAAATATGTGTATCTGCATTCAAGTATTTATAGAACGATGGAAAAAAAGTTTAGTAAAAACAGCATTTGGAACCTGAAAGACACATGCAGCGCCAGCACAACTGCTAGGCATGTATCTGTCATGTGCCCAGGCTCTCAACACACCTGGCCTTGTTCTGAGCCCGGCTGAGGTGACACATTCACACAAGTGTCCCCTATCACAGCCTTCCTAAACAGGAGCAGGCTCCTTGTCCAAGAAGCAGGAAACAGACAAGGCTGGTCAAGGACCAGCAAGAGCCAGCCTTGACCACCTGTTCCCAAGTGCAAACACTGCTAAGTCGGTGGCCCTGTGTAACTCCTGAAGGACCATGACAGGTGAATGAGGATCTACACAGGAGACACAGCGTGGGGTAAGACAGAGAAGCCTGAGGTGAAGACCATGAGTGCAGAGTTCTAGGAAGCAGAAGCTCTGCCTGGGGAGACGCTACGAATGCCACAGCAGATGAGGACAAATCCAGATGACAGCGGGGGACATCAAACACTGGGAATACCAACTAGGCCAAAGCTAGACACGGGGTTCCCACTGTCGTTCACACTTCCAGCTGAGAACATTAGACTTTTCAACAAACCCAATGAGGCCACTATACCTTGCTAAGCTTCCCCTTTGATGGCATTCATTTCCCCAAACACAGCCCTCCCTCCTTCCCTTCCTACCTCCTCTCTATCCTGGCTGTCCCCATGTAAGCAGGCCCTCTCACCTTCATGCACACCTCTCCACATCGAAGGCAGTGGGGCCAAACTGCTCTGGACTGAAGCCCCAGGAACTGGCTCAGGTAAACTTCCCTCACCGCTAACAGCTCAGCTATTCAGTTACAAGGACAGAAAGCTGACGCCCAGACGGCCTTCTGCTGAAGCAGCAGCACTCAGTTTCATGGCCACTTTTGTTCTGCCTGAGACTGTATCAGACTGGACTTTCTAGTCAGATAAATGTCTCTGTGTCCCTCCAATGCCTTAAAACCAGTAAAGGGCGTTGGCTCTTGTCAACAGTTCAGTGGCCTGCTGACTACCCGGTGGCTGGAGAGACACGGAGATGCTCCCCTCTACAATTATTTACTGAAAGATCCAGAAGCCATGTCAATCTTTCTTGCTTCCCTAGAGCTGACTATCTTCTCCCAACTACATATCATCAGTTGAAGTCAAATGTAAAGGCTGTGGCCTACTAAACTTAAGCTTACTGGAAAGTCTTAAGAATGCTTCTGATAAGCAGGGCGTGGTGGCACAAAATCGCATGCAGCTAGAAAACAAAATGCCATTTTTGTTCTTAAAATAATGGGACTGTCTAATGTTACAGATTTTGTTTTACCTAAATAGCAAACTTACTTTTATTATTATCCTTGGAAATTTTTAAATTGTCTTTCTGAAACATTTGTGTTTCTCAAGAATCTCTGTTCTATGATAAATTTAACAAAAGTATATACAACCACACACTACCTTTCCCCACACATAACAAAGAAAATTTAACTATCTCTACCTGAATTAAAAATACAGACACCCACAGGGTGGTGGTGGCACATGCCTGCAATCCCAGCACTTGGGAGGCAGAGGCAGGCAGATTTCTGAGTTCGAGGCCAGCCTGGTCTACAGAGTGAGTTCCAGGAAGCCAGGGCTACACAAAGAAACCCTGTCTCGAAAAACCGAAAAAAAAATACAGACACCCTTCAGCAAGTTAAGTGCAAGAAGCCATTAGAAATGGCTATAGAGAGATGGGAAGAAGACTCAGCAGTTAAGGGCACTGGCTGCTTGCTCTTCCAGAGGTCCTGAGTTCAATTCCCAGCAACCACATGGAGGCTCACAACCATCTGTAATGAGATCTGATGCCCTCTTCTGGTGTGTCTGAAGACAGCAGCAGTGTACTCATATAAATGAAATAAAATAATCTTTAAAATAGAGAGAGAGGGAGGAAGGGAGGGAGGGAGGGAGGGAAGAGAGAGAGAGAAGAAGAAGAGGAAGAAGAAGAAGGAGGAGGAGGGAAGGGAGGAAGGAAGGAAGGAAGGAAGGAAGGAAGGAAGGAAGGAAGGAAGGAAGGGAAGGAGGGGGTAAGGAGGGAGGGAGGGAGGGAGGGGGAAGGAAGGAAGAAAGGAAAAGCAGGTAACAGAAGCTCAGGCAAAGGAACCCACTGCCCCTGCTGAGCAGGGCAGAATGAGAGCTCAGAGAGACATCTCATGCATCCCAACTGTGACCAACATCACCTAAGTATGTCTTCACTTTCCCAAAATGTATGAACTCAATGAAAGCCCAAAGCACTTCTGAAAGACTCCATCACCTAGGGGGCTCCACCTCCACCCCAAGTCTCCCTGGGCTTACTGTTCTGACTGATTTCAATGGAACTTGCACCAGGAATTTGAGAAGAGATGGAGCAACACATAGGATACAAAGCTTCTTCTCAAGGTTGCTTCAGGCAGGAGCGACTCATTACCCCATAGTCCATGATGGGCCTCATGGGAAGCAGCGCAGGAGCTACCTAATAGAGAAAAACAAAGAAAGCCTCCTCCCAGCAACTGTGAACTGTCTAAACAGCCTTCAGGAGGATTGGAACTCTCATGAGCCCCTCCCCCAGCAACTGTTAATGACTAGTAGTAAATGCTGCCCACTGAGAGGCTCCAAAGGCCCTGTCCCCAGCAACCCTCCTTAACTATCTTATAAACCCTCAGGGAAGGGCAGCACCTTCTTTCCCTCCTCCCTTGAAGGGAAAGTTGGGGGCACAATCTTGTTCATCCCTCCTTCAGGTAACCACAGCTGCTGGCAGTTCTAGAAAGCACAGTGTCACCACCACCACCACTGTGCGGTGCATCCCACAGCCTAGGCAAGCCTCTACCAACTGAACCACACTGGAAAGACTGAGGGTGTGGGGGTGGGGCAAAACAAAACCTCCTTCTTTAGGAGAATGCTAACACAGGCCTTACCCTACCAGGAGTAAACCACCCAGGCAAAGTCAGCACTGTGCTGTCAGTGTCTGGTGTGACCCATACCTTACTGTGGTAAAGGCGAATAGCTCCTTCTTTAGTGATGGACTTAATGGTGTAGACTATAATCCAGATCACCTGAGGATCACTCTCTTCCCTGTGACTCTCAGCAGCTGTCTTAGTCACCAGGAACAAGCCAACACTGACAAGAGGAAGCATTTAACGAGGCTGGCTTACCATTCCAGAGAGTCTGTCCATTCTCACACAGTGGAAGCACACACAGCACACTGGCCAGCGTGGCCCTGGAGCAGAGAGCTTTACACTCTGATCTGCAGGCAGCAGAGAGAGACTGGGCTTGGCATGGGACTTTGAAATCTAAAGCCCACCCCCAGTGGCACAGCTCCTCCAACAAGGCCCCGCCCCCTAATCCTTCTAATCCTTCCAAACAGTTCTACTCTCTGGTGACAAGGAATTCAAATATATGAGCCCATTGGGGCCATTCTTATTCAAACCATCACAGAAGCTCAAAGGAAATTTCTTGTTGAAAACTTCTCTGATCCCCTAAAGTAATTACTACAGACATTATAACTCATGGATTTACACAAAATCCCTCAACCCAGGTACTTAAAGCACTCTCATCAATGTAGATAAGATATGCTCCCCTAGATACTGAGAGCTCTGACCAGGGTATGTCCCGCAGGAGCCTGTGCTCTGGAGGTCAGTGATGTTCCTCTTCAAACTCAACCTCACAAAGTTGCAAACTGGAATTGGTTTAAGAGTAATAACTATGGTCCCGGGTATAGTGTTACACGTCTTTAATCCCAGCACACAGGAGGCAGAAACAGGTGAGATGCAGACAGGTGAATCAGTGAGTTTGAGGAAAACCTGGTTGTCTTAGTCAAGGTTTCTATTTCTGCACAAATACCATGACCAAGAAGCAAGTTGGGGAGTAAAGGGTTTATTCAGCCTACACCTTGCACACTGCTGTTCATCACTAAAGGAAGTCAGGACTGGAACTCAAGCAGGTCAGGAAGCAGGAGCTGATACTGAGGCCATGAGGGATGTTACTTACTGGCTTGCTTCCCCTGGCTTGCTCAGCCTGCTCTCTTATAGAACCCAAGACTACCAGCCCAGGGATGGCACCACCCACAAGGGGCCCTTCCCCCTTGGTCACTAATTGAGAAAATGACCCACAGCTGGATCTCAGAGGCACTACCCCAGCTGAAACTCCTTGCGTTCTGATGACTCCAGCCTGTTTCAAGTTGACACACTGAAACAGCCAGTACTACAGCCAGTCTACATAGAGTTGTAGGGCCAGCCAGGTCTATACTGTAAGACCCTGTCTCAAGAATAACAGCAATGAAAATCCTTTAACATGTAAATGCACAGTCCCTGAAACAGAGTATGTGCTTGGAGATGCAGACACTTATTGTCAGCTAACAACTACAGCCCTCAGTACCACTAGTAACTGTGGTAATATACCACACACAATATTTCACAACTGCTGCAAACCCAAGACTACCAAATGAACTGAAACTTAGTATCTCTGAGCAGTAGTAATCTACTCATTGTTGGCTAAAGTTAAAGATATGTATGTGTATCTTCATTTAAAGTGTTATTGCACTCACCCTGTGGTCTTAGTTCACACACAGTGTGTGTCCACCGAGCTGAGTATCAACAATTTCATTTATTTATTAACTGATTGAGAGACTGATCTGAAGCAGCCCAGGCTGGGCTCAAATGCACTTCACAGACAAGGATGAGCTTGAACCTGTGACCCTCCTCAGCCTCTGGAATGCTGAGCTTACTGACATGTCCCAGCCCATCCTATTTTTATGAAGTGCTGGTGGATTATGAATGGGTGAAAGTAATCTTCCAACTGAAGGTCTTCTTCAGCACCTATAGATACGTGTTATTCTCAGTTTTCTCACTCATATACACCTGTAGAGCTTGTGTGTATTTATAAACTTCCGCTCCACACTGCCAGAGTCAACCACTGCTCTCCATCGCTGTTGGCTCTCCCGGCCCTCACTACAGGCCACACACTCACCGATGCCTGCGCTGGCTCCTGCGCTGCCACCACCTCGCTATCCAGTCTCCATCTTCCGTCCATGTCACACACTTAATTCAGATGTTCCCACTTTAAATGACACCTAGTCTCAACATTCTGAACTTAAATGTCAAAGCTGCAAAAATTCTTTTACAAACTCACTTCTGTTTTCTAACACTTCTTTAAAGACTTTTTTGATTTACAACAGTCAAGAAAAATCAGACCTGCCACTTGGGCAGACACTGCAAAAAACCACTCAATTGTGTTCTAATAGCAAACAAAACCCTGTTGACTGAGGTTACAGGATACATCTGGTTTCTTCTTGTGTGACTGTTCATTGACAGGCTAATTTACATAGCCACACAAGCCTTTGAGACTGTCCATTTTAAAGGAGCCCAGAGTTTACATAATAGCTAATTGGCTTGCCCCATTCTCTACTTCCCAATCCTGTCTTCAGATACTGTGCGGCACACTCAGCAAAACCTAAAGAAGGTATTCTCAAAGACTATCACATCATTTCAGGAGGAAGTAAGGCTCCCCCACCTTACACTCCTACAATGATGTTCTGTCCTCACATAGGCTAGTGACCATGGACTAAAACCATCAGCCAAAATAAACCTTTACTCTTTTAAGAGCTGCCTTTGGGGATGGAGAGATGACTTGGAAAAATCTACCAACTCAAGCTCACACACAGACACACACACACACACACACACACACACAGACACACACACACACACACACACACACACACACACGGGGTGGGGGAGAGAGAGAGAGAGAGAGAGAGAGAGAGAGAGAGAAGTAAAGGTTTAGGAAATCAACAAGTAGAGAACCAGGCTTGATAGCAATTGGGGGAGAGGAAGTGCATGCAGCTAGTGTCAGCCACTCTGCTGATCCCAGAAAGACCGCTCAAGAGGAAAACATCCTGTGCCTGCATTTCTGAAACAGATCAGTGAAAGGAAGGGACCACATGTGCAGGCAAAACAAAGAGAACTGACAGATCAAGGTCTCAGAGGAAGTGAGAGGGCACAGCAGCCTCATTTGCAGATTCTCCTCCGACTGCAACAGGGCCTGCTCCTACAGCCAGGCTTTCTCCATCAGTCCCTTGTTCTCTGGCTATATCTCATGTCTAAGGACAAGGAAAGGACTTATCTACCTTTGAAAGCACAGGCCAGGGAAATGGCCCGGAGGGTAAAGGCAATTACCATGCAAAGCTGATGAGTTCAATCCCAGGAAGCCTTGTAGAGAAGGTACCACCTCCTCAATGTTATCCTCTGATCTCCACACACACCGTGATAAGTGCAAACCCATCCCCTGTGGAGTACAAAAACAACAGTAGCATCAATAATTGTTTTTAGGATAAAACATTGGGAAATGAACCAGTCAAGTCACCTATAGGAACACTGCCTGAACCAACCCATGGCAGGGTGCATGGGCACCACAGGAAATGACCAGATGCTCTGGTCTATGGTGAGTCATGTGGCGACCAGAAACTCTGTGTGCACATATGTGTGATTTTATACGAAGATAAGTCTCAGCCTCACTCAGCTTTTGTTGGTTTCAGCGCTTGTTAGACTCACATATGCTAGGCAAAGGACTTTATCAATAAGCTACATCTTCAACTGAATGCTTCTCAACAATTGGCTTACAGCAACAACAAAAAAGTAAGAGCATTTGATCATGCATGAGTATTTTCTCACAGAACTGAGTGAGGATGATAAGCTTCCAGGTTGCAAACACCCTGCGGCAGTCCAAACTCAGACCTCTTCTCAGGATTCCAAGCCCAGCCATCATGGCAACATGAGAGAGGCAGCTCCGTGAGCGGCAGCTCCGTGAGAGGCAGCTTCCTGAGAGAGGCAGCTCCGGTACAGGCCTGGCTGCCTGTATCGGTCCTAGGAAAATTTACCAGGTGGTAGGTGGATTCTTAACTTTTCTTCCCCTCCTTGGTGGCAGATTCCCCAGGAGCTTGAGGCCGATACTCATTAGGCTGGAGGGATTCTGGACTTCTAACTTTCTCTAGCCTGCTTCCTGGATTCTGTATTTGTAGATACCCAATAATTCCATTATAAAGTGCAAGCTGCCTTGGCCCCTGCTGGGTGGGACAGTTGCACACTTCTGTCGTCCACCTGATATTCAAGGTATTATTTTCAACCAAACCACAAAAGGGTCAAGGGAGCTTCATCCACTGAACTATGGCTCTGTCAATGCAAAATAATGGTGTAAATTCTGACCATGACCCATTAGTCTATCAGGTTGTCTCAGAGTTTTGTGGTGATGTAATCTCAACCAGGAATTATAATATACAGCATACAAATTTACAAACTCCTGCTCCTGTTGTACAGGATGAAACAAGAAAAAGGTGGTCAGCTTAAGTGTGACCTCCCCAGAGGGACCTTATCTGCGTCACCCCGTCACTTTCACGTCCCTCCACTCTAATCCTCTGCATAGCACATTACTGCTCATGAATATTTGTCTTGCTCACTTAATAGTAGGTGTGCATCATTTATCTCCCTCATTAAGTCAAAGATCTGGTCTGCTTTGTAGTTTATTGTTGGAGACAAACACCCAAGTTAAGGGGCTGGAGTGCAACCATTTTACAGGTGCTCCTAAGTCAAGTATGCAACTGACTCAGCACTCTTCCTCACCCGCTGTTCCAGAAACTAGCTAATCAATAAACTGACCAAATATTTAGTTACTGGAGCCTTATACAGGAACTAGCTAATCAATAAATTGATCTTTATCCAACCATCCTCACCCTCGAATTCCGAGGATATTTCACCCGATTGCTTCCCCATTCCCCCTCCTTACTGCTTAAAATCCCCTGCCCTCTTTACAATAAACAGACCTTGAAAATGATTTTGCTTGGTTGCGCTCTCTTTTCTCTCCTGTTTATCTTTCAGGCCGGATCCTCCTCGGACCCACAAATAACTGAGTCGGGGCAGTTTATACCTGGGTACAGCTTATTATACTATGTCCACTGTATAGGGGTATTCTGGATGACACATAGTGTGTCCTCAGTGAACTTAAATCAGAAGACACACTAGAAAATGACTAGGAAGCTACCCAGGCATTCCCTGAAGCGACCTTTAACTAAGGTTAAGTATTCCTTATCCAAAATGTTTGAGGGCAGAAGTATGTCAGATTTTGGGCTTGGAGAGATGGGCATATTTACATAGAATTTTGTAATAATTATAAATTCTTACTGGCCCATAGAAAAGACACATAATCCAAGTACTTTATTTACAAGCCATAAGCCTAGATTGGGCAGGTTTGGAGCTATTCTAATTTATTTCCCATCCATGATGTCCCTCCTTACTGGCTGTTTTTCCTGGCAACATGTTTGTACTGGCTGGTTTTGTGTATCAACTTGACACAAGCTGGAGTTATCACAGAGAAAAGAGCTTCAGTTGAGGAAATGCCTCCATGAGATCCAGCTGTGGGGCATTTTCTCAATTTTCTCAAGGGTGGAGGGCCACTTGAGGGTGGTGCCATCCCTGGGCTGGTAGTCCTGAGTTCTGTAAAAAAGCAAGCTGAGCAAGCCAAGGGAAGCAAGCCATTAAGAGACATTCCTCCATGGCCTCTGCATCAGCTCCTGATTCCTGACCTGCTTGAGTTCCAGTCCTGACTTCCTTTGGTGATGAACAGCAATGTGGAAGCATAAGCTGAGTAAACCCTTTCCTCCCCAACTTGCTTCTTGGTCTTGATGTTTGTGCAAGAATAGAAACCCTGACTAAGACAATGCTCATGGTCCATCTCCTCACACAGTGGCTTCCTCCTCTCTTTGTCTCCTCTCTTCTTCTCTCCCTTTGTCTATCCTGGGACCTCTCACTTAATCCTCAAATCCCACCTTTCTCCCTCTACTGTCCAATCACAGGCTTTAGCCTTTTATTAACAAATTAAATTGGAAAGTAAGTTTTACACAGCATCATTTAGTATATGTGAGTATCTGCTCATTGAGCAACAACCAGACCTTAGGAGCCAGAATTTAGAATTAGAATGCACCAGACCAACCTCCTATATTTTCCTTTTTTTTATCTGAATAAAAAGGCTCTTTCTCTTAAAATAATAAACAATATACAGTAGGAACAATTATGAAACAGTAATGAAAACTATTAGGTAAGAGTTACATTTTAAAAGTTCAGACTGCTTGTTTTGGGGAATCTTTAGATAAAGTATTCTATCATCTATCCTGTCTTGGTGAATTCAGAGTTCTCTAAATCATTTTTTATTACCATCTTTAGCATTTAAATCCTCTAATTTTCATGATTTACAATTACCAACCTTAAAACATTAATTTATAATTTCCTTTAATCTTCATAATTTGTATATACCATCCCAAAACATCTCCTTAGATCATAAAACATTTTCCTAGATGCTTACTAGTTTATGTTTAATTGTAAGACTATGACTATCTAGGGTTCAATCCCATCAGAGACCTGAGAAGGAATAAATATTACCTGAGTATGTAGGAAGTGCATATAAGTAGCTTCCAAAATTTATAGAAATGACAGAAGTAGCTGACCACCTAGACAGTCCCCAATAATCTTTATAAAGTTGGAACATCCATCGTCAGTATATCTGACAGACATATTTATGTACTAGGAATTGTGAAGGACTTGCTTACCCTGTCTTGCAGAGCTTGGCAGTTGACTTCTCTGTGTTCATTTATCCTCTCTGAACAGTATTGTGTCTGTAGATGAAGTTAGGGCATTTTCTTTGCCCAGTTGCTAGCTTGCGGCAATTGAAGCAACTCCATACTGAGATTGTCTGATGCTGATCATCTTCTTCCAAGCCAAATGGGGTACTGCCAGGAACTGATATGTCTCATTGTCAAAAAGGCCTTAAATTAATAAAATTATCTTTAAATTCCATATTCTGTGAGTCTCTGACGTTTTGAAGACCATCTATTCATAGCATATCTGAACAAGCAAACATTGTTTCTAGCTATTTATTATCTGTTCACCCAGGATGCCTATTTCTGTGATAATCCAGACTCGTATCTGACATGACTATGAGTTTGACTGCCTGACCATTTATTTGCATTTCTCAACCATCCCTGTTTGCAACACCACCTATTAAAAGGACTGATTTTAAACCTTGCATTTTCCAGTGAGCCGAATAGCCATAACATCTATATAAGAGTTGAAGCATGCACACAATATGTTGTAACAAAATTAGCATTAAATTTTATATCAATATATAGAAATTTTTTACCAGTGGAATCATTAGACCTGTATCAATATACAATAATCACTAACAATGAAAACAAACATAACCATATTTGAGAATAGCAATACTTCTAAGTTGAACTTCCCCAATCCAAAATTCTGAAATTTCAAATGTTCCAAAATCTGAGACCTGGTGAACATTCTGTCAGTGTCAGCATTAAATGTTTTGAGTTTTCAGAATTTCTGGTTACAGAAACCCAACTTGTATCTGAAGTGGCAGTTCTGGAGTGATTTCTCCATGATAAGAACTAAATAACAGGAAGAAGGCTTTGCTTATTACACTGACTTACATGCCTTCCCTGTTGATATGATACTGTTCTTGTGAATAAAGACTTTTTGCCTACTAAGTTATAGTTATTGTTGTTTTGGCTTGATTTAGTGTGTTTGGTTTGTTGGCTGGTTGGTTGGTTTGGGTGTTTGGTTCGTTGTTTGGTTGGATGGTTGATAGAGTCTCATATCGCCCAGGCTGGCCTTGAACTCAGTAAGTAGCCAAGGATGATATTGCCTTCCTGACCCTGCTTTGTCCACCTCTCAGATTCTGAGGTTATGGCCATGTGCCACCATGCCTAGTTTTATGCGCCGAGGATAGGAAGCAAACATTCAAGCCCACTGAGCAAGTACTCTACCAACTAACTGAACTGTATGGAACCCAACAGAGACCTAACTGTTTCAGAGTATCCAGAAAAACTGTGAGCTTGACACAGTTTTCAACAGAGCAGGTACCCAATTACACCTATAGTGTGGGTTTAAAAGAAGTAGTCAGGCTGGAGATAAAACTCAGTGATGGAGAGCTTGCTTTGCTGAGTGTGCTTGAGGCTCTGGGTTTAATCTCCAGCCCTCCAGTTCCTCTTTATGTGACTTCTGACTTTCACTGATTCTGTATTTTCCTCTGAAGTTTATTTATTTGTTCATTGTCCTTGGACTTTTTTTTTCAGATGAATGAAAATCACTTTTTTCCTTTATCTAAAATAATGTAGAAAGTCTTTGTTCTAGTCCTCCCCAGCCCCCCATACAAGATTTATATTTTCACTGGGTAATGAATTCTAGGGAGAAAAATCATCTTTCCTCAGGCCAGAATATTAAAGCTAAAGCACTTGCCTAGAGTATCCAAGGTCCTGGGAGGGAGGGAGGGAGGGAGGGAGAGAGAGAGAGAGAGAGAGAGAGAGAGAGAGAGAGAGAGAGAGAGAAGTGTTATTAGAACCTACAGTTGCTAGTGGACTAGGCATATAACCACTGTGTGTGACACAAGCATGAAGGCACAAGTTCTTATCCACAGCATTACATAGAGCTGATTCCAGAGGCACAGGTCTGTATTAGTTCACCAAAGGATTCCTGCAGCTCATTAGACAGCTGGTCTACCTGAAGGTAGAGATCAACAGTGGAAGACACTATCATTGACCACTAGCCTTCACAAAAGCATGCACAAGCACACACACACACACACACACACACACACACACATACACACACTCGTATACACACACACACACAGACGTGCATGCACATGCATGCACATACACTGTGGATGGGAGCTAAGGCTGTTGACACATCTACTAATCATGAATTTCTTACTTACTTGAGATCATCTATTATTTTGCCCTCTGTGTACACATTTTTGCTTTGCTTCTTGACCTTGGAACTTTAAAGATTTCTAAGATATGTTCATCAACTCATTCAAACTCATTCAGCAAAGGTTAGGTTATACAGGAGTGCAATGATAGTCTGTGAAGAGAGTTCAGATGCCCCGCCCCACTTTGGTTGTGTTTTATTACTCCACATGATTGGACCACTAGCATCCCTTTCCATCTGGAAACTCTGAAGTGTTTTTAATTCAGGGGAAATGTATTAACTATTGCCTATTTTCACTTTTACTCTACTGAAGACAGTGAGGTATAAAGGTCTCTCAAATCTTCTAGTGGGTTTCATTCCACTCTAAACTCGAAAGGTGACTTTGGTTTTGGAGTTATCCATTTGAACTTTGTTCCCTTCATTCTTTAATTCATTCACCAAATATCTTTTTTTTTTTTGGTGTGACAGATGCACATTTTCCTTAAGTCACTCTGGGGATCATCACATTTACAATTTGTTTTCATTCTCTCCTACTCCTGAACACTGTTCCTCCAGGACCTCCAGTGACCCCCAGTGACCTCCAGTGACCTCCAGTGACCCCTTTCATCTGCCATGCACACTGGTTGTCTTCCACTCTGTCTGGTGCTCCACTCTCTGTTCACATCGCTCAGCACTGGATGAGGTTATTGAGCACTGTGAATCGAGACAGCTTCTCACTAACTGAGAGGCAAGCTAACTGTTTCCCATGAAGGCAGACAGTAGATAAAGTGGGCAAATTCTCAAATTCCGAGAAGCATTTTTGGGCCTTTCACCCTAGGCACTTTCTCTTCTCTGTCCTGCTTTTCCTCCTATGCTTTGTCCTGCTTTTCCTCCTGTGCTTTGTGCCTTACCTGAGGAGCCTGAGTCTTCATAAACTTTGGGCTGCTTTCTTTACAGGCTGGCGTAGCCTCTAGGGGCCCCAAGCAAGCCAGCTGTGCTTAGTCAAAGCCTGTGAAACAATCAGTTCCAGCAGCATCCCATTCAGGGAACAGGGAGCACACCCAGTTAGACCAGGGGTATAATCTGCAGGCACTGGTGTAAAAGCAAGATGCATAGTCCCCTTTTGCCTTTTAAAGTTTATTTTGCCTTTATTCACATGTATGTCTTGGCACTTTTTAGTTAATTTCTCATCCCTAAATGTTATTACTACCCCTCACCAAAGCTGAAGGAGTGCTTAACGATCACAGGAGAGGAGGGACAGAAAAATTATAAGAACTAGAGCGTGGACATTTGCATTGGAACTATACTTGCTGAGCATGGCAGGTCGTTGCACGAGAGGACTGACAGCTGCTGTGACTTAGTGCATAAGACCCACACAAGGACAAGGCAGCCACGATCCCAGCATGGGTGGCAGATGCTCACAAGTCCCACCGATCCCTGAGGACACGTTAGCAACTGATGGCTGCCAGGGAAGAAGAACTGATTCCCTTCAGGGACCCCCATGATCCAGTAGATTGTCCCACCCCCTGAGTGGCTTCCCTGGGCTTCAAATGGAGCACATGAAGTTGGGGAGGAACAGCAGTGTGTGGGGCTAAGGGAAAGATTGGGAGAAAGGGAAAGGACATTTGACCAAAATGCATTTTGTGCATGTATGAAATTCTCAAGAGTAAAGTTCACAAATCTCAAAAGCCACACAAGTTCTTATATGGGCCCATTTTAAAAAATAACTCCATGAGTCAGGCGGTGGTTGTACATGCCTTTAATCCCAGGACTCAGAAGGCAAAGGCAGGAAGACCTCTAAGTTCAAGGCCAGCCTGGACTACAGAGCAAGTTCCCAGACAGCCAGGGCTACACAGAGAAACCCTGACTCAAGGGGCAGCGAGGGGGTGGAGGTGCTAATGATGACTTGACCATCCAAGGGAAAGGTGTTCCCATGTGACAGACTGACAGCCCTGGGATGCACACTAAGATAGAAGGATAAAACAACTCCCTCAGAGTTGTGTTCTGACCTACACACACACACACACACACACACACACACACACACACACACACACTATGTATAAGTGAATAAGTATAGTTTTAAAATCAACACTAATAATAAGAGGATAATGATCTGGCTGGGCAGTAGTCCAGCAGGTAAATGCACTTAGCATCTAGCCTGTGGACTTGCCTTGGGTTCTCAGAACTCACACAGAGGAGGAAGAAAACTGACCACACAAGTTAGCCTCTGACCTCCACATGCCGTGCCTGCATTCAAACTCCCTCACACATTCACACACATACTACTTTTAAACTGAGAAACATCTAACAAGCACAACCTTTTACAAATTCAATCCTCTCTCTTTCTATTCTAAGATTCTTCACTAGCAAAACCAACTTACTAAAGAGGCAGGCTGAAGCGTCTGTGTCTAACACACAGTTTCAGAAGACCTCCACCCTAAGCAACAGTGTGCTTGTTCCTGCAGCTTTGGGATACCAGAAATCACTTCAGTTGAATGCAAACAAGACTTGGCATTCAAGAGGGGTTGCAATCAAAACCAATAGCTACATCCAAAGGCTCACTTGACTGAGAAGAGATTCTGATAGAGCGCTGAGAAAGGCCTCCTGTAGGCTCATGGGAGGAGAGGGTGTCATGGTGAAGGAACTGTTAAGGGTTTGCTTTCATTTCTCAGGGCCACCATATGTAAGACCACAAACTGGATGGCTTAAAGCATCAGGGACTTACTTAGACATTAGAAGTGGGTCCAGAGGCTGAATCAACCCTTCTAGGCTCTTCCCGTCCCGGGCAATCCTTGTTGGTCACTGGTGATTGGTGATGGCTCACTTCCATCTCTGACTCTGCCTTTGCATGGCATTCTCCTATGAACCGTGTTGTCTCTATTTCCCCATATTCTTATGAAGCCACAGATTTTTAGATTATGAACCACCCCAACTCATCTGTAAAGACCCCACTTCTGCTCTTTCTCTTACTTTCTCAATCTCTTCTGTCTCTTGTCCCCTGCCCCCTCTCCCCATTCCCTCTCCCCTTCTTTCCACGTGGCCATGGTCAACTTATACTGAAAGACCCCCAGATGGGGAGCCCTTCACTCTAGTCTCAGGATAAGGCAACACCCCCAAAACACACGAGAGACCTTTCTTGATGCAAACACAAGAGGTTCAATTCAGAAATCTAATGCATTAGGATCGAGCTCTAGAGCTGCTCAGAGGCAAGAAGAGATCGATCCCCTACTGCTGTAATCTGGAGTTTTTAAAGAAAAAGACTTCAAAAGAAAAGAATGGAGGGGGTAGGCAGGCTTGGGGTAAGGTTGCAAATTATCTTGGGCAGATATAGTTAACAAGATGCCAGATGTCTCAGGAGTAGGGAGTTCTCAAGGTCCAAGGTCCCAGAAGTGGGGAGTGCCGGCCTTCACCAAGGTCTGCAGTCTCAGAAGCCGGGAGTGGGGGTTGGGGGGGAGTGTCTGTGCTTGTTAAGGTCTGCGGTGGGGGGGGGCAGAGGCAGGGAGCGCCAGCTCTTTCCAAGGTCTGCACCTTTGTTAAGGTCTGCATTCTGGAGGCAGGGAGCACCAGTCCTTTTCTATGTTAGGCTAATTGCTAGGGGGTTAGACGTTTCAAGTTGGGGCTTCTCATTTCTCACTCCTGCTTGCGAATAGTTCTATTCCTAGAACTAATTTTGTGATTCTATATCTTTCGTTGTCATTTTCTAACTTCTGATACTGCTGGTGCAACATAAGAATCTATACAGCACTGATCCTTTGTCTAACAAAACCAATTATTCTATTAATTACTCAAGGTCCATTAGTTAGTAGAGAGAACAAAATCAGTAGGGATCCGGTCACGGCCTAAAGCAAAGTCATCATCCATGGAGATTTGCTGAACCAACCCTTGTACCAATTTTGGGTGGCCTCTCTGTCTCGTTGGCATTTTTTTCTAGTCTCTCTCTGAGTTTGATCATGGAGTCCCTAATAGCGCCAGAGTGATCTACATAGAAGCAACATTCTTAAAAGCAACATTCTTAAATTCTGGTGCGTGGCAGGCCCTCGGGAAGAATTTGTTGACTCAAAGAGCAAATGTATGCACAGCAAGAATATTTAAGGAAAAAGTGGAGTGGGGAGCTGATAACGCACCTTTACCTCTGGGAAGCAGAGTGAGTTCTAAGATAACCGAGGCTACACAGAGAAACCCTGTCTCAGAATAGGAGAGAGAGAGAGAGAGAGAGAGAGAGAGAGAGAGAGAGAGAGAGAGAGAGAGAGAATTAAGGTAAACCTGGAGTCGATTCCCTCTATATCCGGTCCTAAGTAAGCTAACCGAAACGCCTCTCACTTCTGCAAACAACTGTCCCCTTCTTGGCTTTCACGGTCCAATATTTTCTAGAAAGGAACAAGCACTGAACAGGTTGAGGCCCCCTAGGCCTTGCTTGGCCTGTTTTATTCAAATATTCTAGCAAGGACTCTTAGCCAATTTTGAGCTGCAGATCTATTTGGAAATCTTTGAAGACTTTTTAATCTTTTAAGATACATTAAAAAAAAAAAAGGCCAGCTGCTTTTCAATAAACATTTCCAAAGTTTTGTTCCTTTGGGTGGTTGGTTTGGTTTTAGACAGGGTATCACTGTGTAGCCTGGCTGGCCTGAAACTCTAAATAGTCCAGCCTGGCCTCAAACTCACAAAAGATCCACCTGCTTCTGTCTGTGTCTCTGAAGTACTGGATTAAGGGTGAGCCACCACAGCGGGCCTCAAAAGTACAGTAAGTACGAATGACATTCATGTGTAATAAAGATGTCAGTGTGATATGTCACCTCTGTTTATACTTTTGTTTGTAGATGGCCTGGCTAAATGACTCCCTGGGTAAAGGCACTTGCAGCCAAGCCTGAGGACACAATGAATTCAGGTCCTGGGACCCACATGGTGGAGAGAGAGCTAATCCTGCAAGGTTTTCTCTGATCTTCACACAAGAGCTGCAGGACAGGTGTACCCGCACACACAACAAGTAAAGTTAAAAATTAAAAGAAAATAATAACATATTTCAGTTTAAAATTAATAAAAAATAAAGATTTGGCTGTGTTCACGTGCTGCTTTGACTCCATCGGACCACTCTTAAATGAGTCCATTATTGTTAAACTGTTTCCAAAACCAACTTATGTCAAAATTTCTTAAATTTTGTCAAAAAAAAAAAAAAAAAAAAAAAAGATGATCCAGTACTTCTCCTTACTAACGGGGGGGGGGGCCCGCGGGCAGGGCCTAGAGTAAAGATGAAACCAGACTTGTCTGCTGCATAGTGGGCCAAAACTCAACAACTACTACTTACCGATATGAATCCCACCTGGCCAGAATAAGACGACTACCATAACCTTTGCGCCATATTTGAAGCAAGCTTGATTTTTTATTGGGGTACACCCAAGTGTTGGTCAGCAACTGCCTCCTAAGTCCAAGAGAGTGCAGCCCCGAGCCCCATTTCTTATAGAGCAGCCCCAAGCCCCGTTTCTTATAGAACAGCTCTGAGCCCCATTTCTTGTAGAGCAGCCCTGAGCCCCGTTTCTTTTTTTTTAATTTTTATTTTCTATATTCTATGTTTACATTCCAAAGGCTTTCCCCTTTCCCAGTTCCCCCCCTCACTATGTCCCATAATTCCTCTCCCCCCCCAACTATTCCCCAATCATTTCCCGTTTCTTATAGAGCAGCCCCGAGCCCCGTTTCTTATAGAGCAGCTCTGAGCCCCATTTCTTGTAGAGCAGCCCTGAGCCCCATTTCTTATAGAGCAGTCCGATCCCCGGTCCTTAAGTCCTTTTAACAAGTAAAGTCACTGCAAAGCATGTTTACAGAAGAAAGACAATGGAGCATTCAGGAAGTACAGAAAATAATTCATAAACACAACAGTCAGCCTGGCAGTGGTGGCACACACGTTTAATCTCAGCAGAGGAGGCAGAGGCAGGGAGATTTCTGAGTTCGAGGCCAGCCTGGTCTACAGAGTGACTTCCAGGACAGCCAGAACTATACAGAGAAAACCTGTCTCAAAAAAAAACAAAAACAAAAACAAAAAAACAACAACAGCCTCCACGTGATTAGAGAAGGTAGGGTGGTTAGGATGTGTTTGGGTGTTTTCAAAACAAGTCAATGTCATTGGTGGGACTCCAGGAAACAGAGACTTACAAAGAGAA